>ML843207.1:0-12281 GCA_009831015.1 Picea engelmannii
GAGAAAGGAAAAGTTGTTTTTGAAAATGTCCAAATGTGAATTTGGAAAGACTTCACTTATTTACTTAGGGAATATTGTTGGTGGAGGCGAATTAAAAATTGATCCCTCCAAGGTCAAAGTCATATTGGAATGGCCTAAGCCCAACAATGTGATAGAGGTAAGAAGTTTTTTTGGAGAAGCCCAATATTGGAGGAAGTTTATTGCTAACTTTTCTTCCATTGCAGCTTGATTACATGCAGTGACAAGTGTCAAGCAAGTTTTTCAATGGGCAGGCAAGCAACATAAGGCTTTTGATACTTTGAAAGAGAAGATCAATTCAACGCCAGTTCTTTCACTTCCAAATTTAAGACAACCTTTTGAAATCCAAACAGATGCAAGCAATTATGCATTGGGAGAAGTTTTTCTACAACATGGTAAGCCCATTTGTTTTCATTCTGAGACTTTTAATGGTGTCGTGATTAACTATCCTACTTATGATAAGGAATTGTATGCATTGGTACAAAGTGTGAAAAAATGGAAACATTATTTGTTGGGGAAATAAACCATTATTCACACCGATCATCAACCACTGCAATACTTACAATCACAAACAAAGCTACAACAAGCTAGGAACTTCATATGGATGGGTTTTCTTCAACATTTCCACTTGGTTATCAGGTATAATAAGGGCATTTATAACAAAGTTGCTGATATGCTTTCAAGGCCTATTATTAGTGTTTCAGTTATTCTTAAGCATAGTCCTATCATGCATGAAAGTTATGTTGAACAATATGCTTTAGATACTGATTTTAAAGAAGTATATGAAACTTTGTGCCACTCTAACCATGTTGAGGAATTGGATTACCATGTGCATGATAATCTTTTGTATCATCTTGGAAAGTTGTGTATTCCACAGGGGGAAAGAATCAACATTATAAGAGAAGCACATTATTCTCTTATTGCTGGTCATTTTGGTGTAGGCAAGACAGTGGCTAATTTGCAAAGATACTGCTACTGGCCTAAAATGAATGAAAATGCTTCAAGATATGTTTGAGGATGTTCGCTATGTGCCACAAGTAAACCTAGCAATCGAAAGTTGGGTTTACCTATGTCTAGATGAAATCATGATTATATTTATGTTGTGGTTGATCGATTTAGCAAAATGTGTATTTTGATGCCTTGTACAAAGTAGGTTACAGTTGAACATACGGCACAAATTTTCTTTCAAAATGTTTGGGTGCATTTTGTATTGCCTAAATCCATTATTTTTGATCGGTATTCTCGATTTTTTGGAAGCTTTTGGACGAGTTTATGGGCACTCATGGACACCAAACTTAAAAAGAGCACAACTTTTCATCCGCAAACAGATGGTCAGACAGAAGTAGTAAATCGAACAGTGGTGCATCTTCTTTGTGCTTATTGCAGTAAGCATCCTAAACTTTGGGATGAGCATTTACTTTACATTCAACATGCGTACAATCGTTCTAAACACTCTTCAACTCAAACGTCGCCATTTGAAGCATGTTTTGGCTTTTTGCCCAAATCTCCTTTAGATTTTATCTTTGGGAAGGACATTGCTATCGATGGTCAATATGACATTGATAGGGCAGAAAATTTCATTGAACAAATTCAGTCAATACATCAAATGGTGCAAGAGCAGTTGGAAAAGAGTCAAGCCAAGTACAAGACAAGACATGACAAGCATCGTGTTGATCACAGTTTCCAATATGGAGATGAAGTTTGGCTTTACATCAGTAAGGAGAGGCTTAAAGGAGAAGGTAAAAAATTGAAACCGATTTGATATGGTCCTTTCAAGATTATCGAGAAGATTGGTAACAATGCCTTTCGTTTAGATTTGACTCCTTATATGCAAATGTATGCAGTTGTTAATGTTGATAATTTGAAATTGTATGAGCCTCCATTGATTGATGATCAAGGAGAGCATATTCAAATTCCTTCTATAGATGATTTTTCACCAGAATATCTTATAGAACTGCATGAGGACACCATTCTTGACAGGAGAATGCGAACTTCAAAACGAGGAAATGTGGAGTATCTTAGAGTTGGTATTAAAGGTACAAATCCAAGAAAAGCTAAGTGGATTGATGTTGTAAGAGTGAGGGAACTATACACTCATCTTCAAATACACTGAAAATAGCTTTTTGGAGGTCCAAAAGCTTTCCAATGGGGAGGTGTGATCAGGGGATCAAATTTTGCTCAAAAATTCAAAGTGCTCGGAATCGCTTCAAATTGAACAAGAGCATGGGCCTAGTCGTTGCAAACCCAACGCAAATTTTTTGGGTTCAAACGGACATCAGGAGTGAGAGATACCACGTTCTGTTCAAAATGGCAAACATGCAAAAAAGGGGTGCTGATTGTACAGTCCGTACAGTCCATACGGACGATGACATGGCAGGCTGTATGCTGACATGGCAGAAAATTATTAGATATTTGGCATGTGATGTGTTTGTTGGCAGTGAATAGGATGGTGACACATGGCCCAATCAAAGGCCGACACGTGTCACATGTTTGTTGGTTAAAACCTTTGCACTCAGCAGGAGTCGACCCTGTGACCTCTGGGCATGGTAAAGCTTTGGGAAAGGCCACCCAACCGGGGCACCCACACATGTTCCTTGTTATATATATGCAAATCATTGTATTTAAATTTGTTTAAATGTATGTGGGGGCGTGGACCGGGCCGGGGCTAAGCCCTGACTCGTGGTCACGTGTTGTATTGTATGCGACCAGAGTTATGGCAGTTACGACCATAGCCATGTTATAACCGTTTAATAAATGTGCGGTTTGGTATACCATGTGACCACTATATATATGCGCGTGGGTTTAACATAAGGTTATCAAACAATTGTTTAAACTTAAACCCTATTGTGTTGGCACGCGATCATATGACTGCCATGTGCCCACGGGCCTTGGTAGTTAGGGGTAGTGCATAACGGTTCGACAGTTTGGACCGGTTGTGTGGTTGCACCCGGTGCCAAGTTTTTACACTTTAAATTGCATGTGGGCTAGGTTGAGCCAGAAGAGGTGTGTTTTGTAGATGCAGAGACCACAAGCTTGAAGGGGAGACTTCCAGGAATCCTATCTACTTCATTTTTTGGCCAAACGAGGTGCCAAAAAGCTCAGCTAGGGGTTTTTGGATGTTCGAAAGCCATTGGAGCAGTCTATTTGGCATTTTGAGCATTGTAAAGCACATTTTTTAGCACTTTGAGAAAATAATACAAATGATCCATTGGAAGCTGGACCAGGAGATGTAGCCCAAGAGAGGGGTGAACTCCTTTATCATTTGCTATGTTATGTGTTTTCTGTTAATTGATTATGTTGTTTTTTATATGCATATTGAATGAGTAAATCCTATTAAAGTTGTGTTGCAAAGTTGATCCATTTGCTTTTAACACATAAATTTAACTTGCAAATATTTTCAAGAATACAAGTCTTCTTCATTTTTAGATCAATTAGTAATAGATAGATGTAATCCTTTTTAACCATATAATCCAAGTGTTATATCGATGTATCATTATCATCCAATAACTGCAGAGTAAATAAGAAATGAACAAATGAATAATTGTAGTGTACCCTTCACTACCCAGGTTTCCCAACCTCTTAGTTTACCATTCTGTACATGGAATTATAAGCAAATGCATTTAACACAATTAAACACACTTAAAACTCAGAGTAAAATATATGGGTACTGCTATAATTAATCATTCCATAGCATTCAACAGTAACTTTTTTACACAACGGAAAACATGATACATGAACAACATAGTCATGCCAAACGTGTTAAAAACATAATTCAGAATACTTATCTTTTATCAGTTGGAGAAATCACCAACCCAGTGCAGGCCTTCCACGAACCTCCCAACCTTAGACCACATTGTTCACCATCTCAACAGTAGGTCACCCCCGAGATGGGACCGAGCTCCACCCCAAGGCAAGGAATCCTAGGCTAGGCTGAGGTTACGGGGAAGATAGCACATACACATTCACCAGGGAGAAGCTCTCCCAGGAATCTCCCACTCTCACTGCACACAGGACCTCATTCCCCACATGCTTGTTCCACCCCAGGAAAGTGCACCTTCTCTGTCACCTAGATAGTCCTTCGGCTGCCAGTCTCCCTTACCTTGAGTTACAGGAACAGACCGGACCAGAATTCTCTGGGCTCTATGGCAGCTACAGGGTTCCTTCAAGGAGTTCTCTTCTCCCTCTGCGCACTCCCTCACCTGGAGGAGTCGCTCACATGCCAACAAGCCTCACGCAGTCCAGTACTGCGCAGTCCCAACAATCCACAAGAAACACAGACAAATGCTTCCAACAAATGGCTCGGCAACCACAGGATGATCTCACGGTGATGATTTCGGAGCAGGCTTCACGCACAGGCTAGCTCAGTTTTCCCATACAATCACAGGATGCTTCCACTCGAGTCTAGCACAGGGAATTCTGATTCATGAATGCGTTTCCGGGTTGCCTAGAACATACACAGACTCATAGCTCTAGACAGGGTATACACAGTTTTCCTCAGGTAAACACCGCTAGCGGTTTCAGAGATGAATCAGGATATCCGACAGAGGTCATACTGGTTCCACACACAGAGATTCGGTTCAGAATGGGGGAGATTCCCCCACCCACGGTTTAGTTCAAGGCTTATATTTGCATGCACCAGGGTTGACACTTGTCACCCTAGGAACTGCATGCATTGCATCCGTACGCCTTCCTCCCACCACTTGGGGAATCATGGGTCCTTCAAAAGGACTTAGGATAAAATAATGTGCACATGGATTTTTAGGAATAATAATAAAAATATTATTCCAGGCCTAAGCCCCCCTAGGCTCCTCACTCAACCCCTTTCCCACCTTCCAGCCCCTGATCCCTTGCCCATTCTGTGGATGCTCAGTCCCCCATCACTCTTTCATCGTGGTCGGTCTGCACTGGTGGTATTTATATTTTATTAATTGACCTACATACATACAAGTATATCAACATGCTCCTGGCCTTCAACTCTTAGGCTCCCTGGCCTAACAAAACTCATAAGCCTACATCTTATACAAAACTTGGCTCACCAACCTATAGAACATATTTACAATTCATTGCATATAACATGATCTGTAACGAGGCTCGGCCTTGGGGACACTACAATCCCCCTCCCCTTATTTTTGCACTGTCCTCAGTGCAACTTACACTGCCTCTACATGTCCTTCAAAATTTTCAAAAAGATGCGGGTACTATGCCCGCATAATATTTGCATGCTCCCATGTCGTGTCCTCAGGACCATACCAGGTCCACTGGACCTTTACAAGCTCTATGGCTCGATTTCGGATCTACTTGTTTTTCCTGTCCAATATGTGCACAGGATACACTTGCAGGACACCTTCTGGTTCCACCTGAATCACAGTCCAATCGATAACATGATTAGCATCAGGTACATATTTCTTAAGCAGTGAAACATGAAACACATTATGTACAGTCATAGATGCAGACAATGCAAGCATGTATGCAAATGGCCCAATCCTTTCCAGAATCTCAAATGGCCCACATAATCTCGCTGCCAACTTGGCGCAACTTCCCAATTTCAGGGAACTCCTGCTAGCTTTCATTTTCAGGAAAACATGGTCACCCACTTTGAATTCTCTATGGGTTTTGTTACTATCAGTGTAACTTTTCAGCCTGTCCTGGGCAGCTTTCAAATTCTGTTTGATTTTGATCATCTGATCTTCCATCTCTTTGAGTAGTTCAGGTCCAACAACTACTCTGTCAGCTGGATTATCCCAGCTCACTGGAGTGTTTCACTTTCTACCATATAGTGCTTCGAATGGGCTCATCTTCAGAGATGCATGGTACCCATTATTGTAGGTGAATTCTACCAAATGCAGGTAGTCTTCCCACCTTGATGGTTTATCCATAACATACATTCTCAGCATGTCTTTGATTACTCTGTTTACTCTTTCTGTCTATCCATCAAACTCGGGATGATACACTGTACTAAAGTTCAGATTCGTTCCGAATCCTTTGAACAGTCCTCTCCATAAATTCGAAGTGAATTTCGGGTCCCTATCAGACACAATTGTCTTGGGAATTCCATGCAAGCGTGAAACTTCTTTTAAAAATATATCAGCAACGTCTGCTGCTTTGTGGGTGGTTTTTAGTGGAATAAAATGGGCATCTTTAGTAAGCTTGTCCACCACTACCATGATTGAATCATGCTGCTTTCTTGTTCTGGGCAGTCCGGTGATAAAATCCATGGTTACCACATCCCATTTCCACTCAGGAATAGGTAAAGGCTGCAACAACCCAGCTGGGTGTTTGTGCTCGGCCTTGACCTTCTGGCATTCCATACATCTGGAAAAGTATTCAAAAACTTCCTTCTTCATACCTGGCCAAAAATAATGGCTTTTGACTGCTGCCACAGTCTTTTGATACCCAGGATGACCAGCATAAGTCACATTATGCATTTCTTTTAGAATTGTCAGCTTCAATTCTCTGTCATGAGGTACATATATTTTGTTCTTGTATAGAAGTAGACCATCAGTTTTCAAGGTATAACCTTCCTTGGGTTGTGGTTCCTCATTCTGCTGTAGCTTTTCTACCAATTTTTGGTACTGCAAATCAACATTCACAACATCAAGAATTCTATCTTTCAACTCAATTCTGTACATGCTAATGGTTGTAGCATGTAATTCATGCACTTTTCTGTTGAGTGCATCAGCCACCTTATTGTCTTTCCCTTTCATATACCTGATATCAAATTCATATTCACACAGACATTCCATCCATCTAATTTGTCTGGCATTTAAGGTTGGCTGATCAAATAAATATTTTAGACTATTGTGGTCTATTCTTAATTCGAATTTCTTGCCCATGAGGTAATGTCTCCATTTCCTTAAAGCATGGACAACTGTTGCCAGCTCTAAATCATGAGTGGCATAATTCTTTTCATGCTCTTTCAGCTTTCAAGATTCATAACAAATTACAGATCCCTCTTGGATGAGAACTCCTCCCAGCCCTTCCTTACATGCATCTGTGGACACTACGTAATACTTACTTGGATCAGCTGTCTTTAGGATTGGAGCACTAGTGAGTAGCTGCTTCAATTGCTGGAAGCTGCTCTCACATTCTTCAGTCCACTGGAACTTCTTCCCCTTCCTTTGCAAGGAAGTGATAGCATGAGCTATCCTTGAAAATCTGGCTATGAACTTCCTATAATAGCCTACCAGACCCATAAAGGATCTAACTTCTGTCACATTTCTTGGTGCTGGCCACTCTTGAATGGCCTGTAATTTCTCAGGATCCACAACGATCCCCTCTTCAGAAATAATGTGTCCCAGATAATGGATCTGCTTTTGGTAAAATGAGCACTTGCTCAGTTTTGCGTAAAGTTGATGTTCTCTCAACACCTACAGCACCATTCTCAAGTGTTGCTCATGTTCTTCCTCTGTCTTGGAATACACCAAGTTGTCGTCCAAGAAGACTATGACAAACTTGTCCAGATAATTTCTGAACACTCCATTCATTAAGCACATGAAGACAGCAGGCACGTTGGACAGTCCAAACGACACCACTGTAAACTCATAGTGACCATACCTTGTTCTAAAGGCAGTTTTGCTGATGTCTTCATCTTTTATCCTCACTTGATGATATCTCGATCGAAGATCTATTTTCGAAAACACTTTCGCATCCTTCAACTGATCAAAAAGATCATGAATTATTGGCAGAGGATATTTGTTTTTGACAGTGACTTTATTCAACTGTCAAAAGTTGATGCACAAACTCAACGTCCCATCTTTATTCTTCACAAATAGGACTGGGGCTCCCCATGGTGACACACTGGGATGAATGTAGCCTTTCTTCAAGAACTCTTCGAGATGCAGTTGCAACTCCTTCAGCTCTGGTGTGCTCATCCTATAAGGAGCTTTCGAAACTGGAGCTGCTCCAGGCATCAAATTTATAGAAAAATTGATGTCCCTCTTTGGAGGTAGTCCAGGCACCTCCTGAAACACGTCCTCGAATTCTTTGAGCACCCTGTGGTCTTCCATATTTGAGACCACATCTTGGAATACTTCTTCCACCCGGGCTGCAAATAACTGATAGCCTTTCCGGTAACATTTCTTCAGCTGCATAGCTGAGATTTCTCTAACAGCCTCAGCTCTGGGAATTCCTTGGACTGTTACCTGATTTCCTTCTTCGTTCAAGCATGTGAACCTCTTATTTTGGCAATCCAAAAGGGCATGGTGCTAGTCCAACCAGTCCATCCCAATTAAGCAATCATATGAGCCTAAAGGTAGAATGTTCAATTCAGCCTTAGTGCTCATTCCTTTCATGTCCACTAAACAGGACTTAACCAATTCAGTGACCTTCTGCTTGGTCCCTGTGGCTAACTGCACTAACCAAGACTTCTCATGTTTTCTCTTCATTAGATTCAAACTTTCCACCACCCTAGGATCTACATAACTATGACTAGCCCCTGAATCAATCAAAATAACAAGTGGTCGGTTGTTGATCATACCTTCCACTTCAATCATGTGTGATTGAAATTCTGCTTGCTTGTTTTCCAGGGCTGCATATATCCACGGCATTCTGCTGCCCATATCCTCCACTGTTTCAGCTTGCTGAACAGTATGGACAGTTCTTGCTTTGTCTTTTCTGTGGGGGCAGTTTCTGTACCTATGATTCCCTTTACAGCCCCAACACTCCATGGTTGGAGGCCTTGACATTTGCTCACTCCCCTCAACTTTCCTCGGCTCTTTAAAAGTTGACTGTCCCCAAGGACTGTTTCTGAAAAAGGAAGGCTTGATTCCCTTCTTCCTCTGTTCTTTCTTAAACCTCTTCTGGTTATCCCAAGTCTTCTGAAAGGTAGGCTTTTCCCTTTGATGTTCATATAGCCATTTCGCCCTTCTTATGGTTTCTTCCATGGTCTTAGGATCATCGTATTGAATCTTGTCACCAATGGAAGGGGGCAGTCCACTCAGATACCTCTGAATTTTAACAGCTTCTTCCTTGATGAATGGAACATACTTCAGTAGTTCTAGAAAACTTCGTTCATACTCATCGATGGTCATATTGCCCAATTTGAGTTCGAAGAACTCCTTCATATTTCTATCATAGTATATTTTAGTCAAGTATTTCTTCTCGAAATACCCGTTAAACTCCTTCCACATGACCTCTTTCTCTCTGATGTGTTGCACTTGCACAAACTGATCCCACCACATGGACGCGTTTCCTTTCAGCTGGTACATTGCAATTCTTCCCTCTGCATGAGCGGAATAACTCTGCAGCTGGAAATATTTCTTCATGCCAAACAACCATGTCTCAGCATCTTCCTCCTTCTTATGCTCCCCATCAAATGTTGGAGGTTTAATTTTATTCATTTCTCCTTTCAATTCCTCCCTTCCAGTTTTTTGATGTTTTCTGGTAGGTGATGGGCTTGAACTGCTGTGTGTCTTACTCCCAAAACATTTTTGGGAGCGACTGTGATGTCGGCTACCACTCCTCGACCTGCTTCTTCTCCCATGAGTTCTGCGACTCTCCGTCGTACTTGAGTCTCTTCCTTTCTCAAGTTTCTTCTCTATTCTTTCCAGACTCTGCATGAATCTTAAGTTTATTTTCCCTTGCCGATCTCTGACTTTCATGAGTTGTCGGCTATCTTCTCGGCGTTCCTTGGCCTCTCTTTGTAACCCTTCAATGATTTTCATCATATGTCCTTCCTTATCCATCTCTTTTCCATGCCCATTAGAGTGTGATCCCTCGACTCCTTGGTTAACATCCTTTCCCTCTTCATCATCTTCCATTTCAGGGATAATTGGCATTCTTCCCCACTCCATACTTGGTGTTGACTATCTGGAGTTTTGGCCCCTGTTGTATTCGGAACACACACTCTGCAATCCAATTCAAAATGTCAGGCCATTAAACTTCATGAATAACCCACAATATTCATAATTAATACGAACAAGAACGAAAGTTATTTCAGCTTCACAAGTTTTCTGAGTTTTGTATGGCTCTGTGCTTTTCAGGTGTCCGAAAATTCAATTCAGTTATTTCGGGACTTCCAGTTTCGGAGTTTTTCAACTCCTGATGGCGAGATTTACTATCCTCTCAGATTCCCGATCTCCAATGAACCTTTTAACGTGCTAGCCCTCCTGAGCCTAGCCCTTGACTCATATGACCATGCGCTAAGACCGTGGTCGTTTCCTCTTGTGTCTACTCCTATCAGGGTTTCGGCCCTTGAGCTGTCAACAGGCGCATGCCTTCGCAATCCCCGCCTCTCCGATCTCTGATGTGCCTTATCCCTCCAAGCTAAGCCCTATCCAATGTCATCGTTGTCTCGTGACCCAGGCCTTATCCCTTATCGGGGTTCGGGGTTTCACAAATATGAATGTGCCAAAATGCTTGACAGCGGAATCCCCGATTTCCCGATTTCTGATGGGCTCCGTCCACGCTAGCCCTCTGGGCTAGAGCCTCATCATACAACCACACTATATGACCTCCACCCTATCCCGTCGGGTTTTCAGCGATTTCAATATCATGCTCATATGCTCACGCGATCTCCGATGGGTCCCAGTCGTTGACTTGTCAACAATCCTTTCTCCTGTTTCTATAAATCTGCCACCTGTCCTCCTGACAGTCGGTGTGGCCCCATGAACCTTAGCCTTATCAGGAAATCGCGTATCGTGATTTTCCCATGCAAAAAACCTTTTCCTTCGAAACCTCCGATTTCCCGATTCCCAATTTCTCAAATTTCGATTTCCGATGAATGACTTTTCTATCGGGACCTTCCCGATGAACCTCAATCACCGATGGATTTACTCCTTGTCGGGACTTCCCCGATGGTGTAGATCTATGCCACGTGTCCACTAATATAAATGGTCTGGATCTTGTCACGAATTCGCGGATCGCGATTTCGTGTGACAAGATTTCTACGTGCTCGAGAACTCCGATTCTCCGAATTCTGACTCTACGGAATCTCCTGACATGCGTCCACCCGAGATTCACGGCTATGATCCCTCCTCGGGTTTTCGAGAATCACAGGGTCTCGATTCTCTTGAGTTCTAATATCCCGATGCTTCTTCGGGACTTCTCCTCTACCCATGAGGACTTAAGTCCTGCGCAACTTCTGTCAACTCGGACGGTTGACGGGTAAATCCACAGGGATCTTACGACTCACGATCCTCCCGAGTAAAACTCCTGTGCAGCATTCGAAAGTTTTGAATCTTGTGCACGTTCTCCAGATCTGACGGTTACAAGGGTTTGCCTTCCCTCCCAAACAGATCTGTTGGTTCTCACACCATCAGTGTAGAAACCTGTCTTCCTGTGGTCGTAGACCATACCAGTTGTAATTTCACAGCACCACTAAACCTCCTGAGCTTATGAATAATAAAATAATGTGCACATGGATTTTTAGGAATAATAATAAAAATATTATTCCAGGCCTAAGCCCCCCTAGGCTCCTCACTCGGCCCCTTTCCCACCTTCCAGCCCCTGATCCCTTGCCCATTCTGTGGATGCTCAGTCCCCCATCACTCTTTCATCGTGGTCGGTCTGCACTGGCGGTATTTATATTTTATTAATTGACCTGCATACATACAAGTATATCAACAGGCTCCTGGCCTTCAACTCTTAGGCTCCCTGGCCTAACAAAACTCATAAGCCTACAGCTTATACAAAACTTGGCTCACCAACCTATAGAACATATTTACAATTCATTGCATATAACATGATCTGTAACGGGGTTCGGCCTTGGGGACACTACAATTCCCCTCCCCTTATTTTTGCACTGTCCTCAGTGAAACTTACACTGCCTCTGCATGTCCTTCAAAATTTTCAAAAAGATGCGGGTACTATGCCCGCATAATATCTGCATGCTCCCATGTCGTGTCCTCAGGACCATACCAGGTCCACTAGACCTTTACAAGCTCTATGGCTCGATTTCGGATCTACTTGTTTTTCCTGTCCAATTTGCGCACAGGATGCACTTGCAGGACACCTTCTGGTTCCACCTGAATCACAGTCCAATCGATAACATGATTAGCATCAGGTACATATTTCTTAAGCAGTGAAACATGAAACACATTATGTACAGTCATAGATGCAGGCAATGCAAGCATGTTACTATCAGCGTAACTTTTCTGCCTGTCTTGGGCATCTTTCAAATTATGTTTGATTTTGATCATCTGATCTTCCATCTCTTTGAGTAGTTCAGGTCCAACAACTACTCTGTCAGCTGGATTATCCCAGCTCACTGGAGTGTTGCACTTTCTACCATACAGTGCTTCGAATGGGCTCATCTTCAGAGATGC
>ML843207.1:24270-38855 GCA_009831015.1 Picea engelmannii
AATTAATACGAACAAGAACAAAAGTTATTTCAGCTTCACAAGTTTTCTGAGTTCTGTATGGCTCTGTGTTTTTCAGGTGTCCGAAAATTCAATTCAGTTATTTCGGGACTTCCAATTTTGGAGTTTTGCAACTCCTGATGGCGAGGTTTACTATCCTCTCGGATTCCCGATCTCCGATGACCCTTTTAATGAGATAGCCCTCCTGAGCCTATCCCTTGACTCATATGACCATGCGCTAAGACCGTGGTCGTTTCCTCTTGTGTCTACTCCTATCAGGCTTTTGGCCCTTGCACTATCAACAGGCGCATGCCTTCGCAATCCTCGCCTCTCCGATCTCTGATGTGCCTTATCCCTCCAAGCTAAGCCCTATCCAATGTCACCGTTGTCTCGTGACCCGGGCCTTATCCCTTATCGGGGTTCGGGGTTTTGCAAATATGAATGCGCCAAAATGCTTGACAGCGAAATCCCCGATTTCTCGATTTCCGATGGGCTCCGTCCGCGCTAGCCCTCTGGGCTAGAGCCTCATCATACAACCACACTATATGACCTCCACCCTATCCCGTCGGGTTTTCAGCGATTTCAATATCATGCTCGTATGCTCACGGGATCTCCGATGGGTCCCAGTCGTTGACTTGTCAACAATCCTTTCTTCTGTTTCTATAAATCTTCCACCTGTCCTCCTGAGAGTCGGTGTGGCCCCATGCACCTAAGACTTATCAGGAAATCGCCTATCGCCTTCGGAACCTCCGATTTCCCGATTCCCGATTTCTCAAATCTCGATTTTCGATGAATGAATTTTCTATCAGGACCTTCCCGATGAACCTCAATCACCGATGGATTTACTCCTTGTCGGGACTTCCCCGATGGTGTATATCTATGCCACGTGTCCACTAATATAAACGGTCTGGATCTTGTCGCAAATTCGCGGATCGCAATTTCGTGTGACAAGATTTCTACGTGCTCGAGAACTCCGATTCTCCGAATTCCAACTCTGTGGAATCTCCTGACATGCATCCACCCGAGATTCACGGCTATGATCCCTCCTCAGGTTTTCGAGAATCACAGGGTCTCGATTCTCTTGAGTTCTAATATCCCGACGCTTCTTCGGGACTTCTCCTCTACCCATGAGGACTTAAGTCATGTGCAACTTCTGTCAACTCGGACGGTTGATGGGTAAATCCACAGGGATCTTACGACTCACGATCCTCCCGAGTAAAACTCCTGTGCAGCATTCGAAAGTTTTGAATCTTGTGCACGTTCTCCAGATCTGATGGTTACAAGGGTTTGCCTTCCCTCCCGAATAGATCCGTTGGTTCTCACACCATCAGTGTAGAAACCTGTCTTCCTGTGGTCGTAGACCATACCAGTTGTAATTTCACAGCACCGCTAAACCTCCTGAGCTTATAAACGTGGTCAAGAAACTACTTGACACACTGGAACAAACCAACGTCTGAAATTGGTCATTCCAAGCCCAATTTCTCCTCACATTTTTGGTCCAAAGACCGCTCCACTGGCCCATCTAGGCTCAGTTTCGAAACCTTTTCTCTGATACCAATTTGTAGTGTACCCTTCACTACCCAGGTTTCCCAACCTCTCAGATTACCATTCTGTACATGGAATTATAATCAAATGCATTTAACACAATTAAACACACTTAAAACTCAGAGTAAAATATATGGGTACTGCTATAATTAATCATTCCATAGCATTCAACAGTAACTCTTTTACACAGCGAAAAACATGATACATAAACAACATAGTCATGCCAAACGTGTTAAAAACATAATTCAAAATACTTATCTTTTATCAGCTGAAGAAATCACCAACCCAGTGCAGGCCTTCCACGAACCTCCCAACCTTAGACCACATTGTTCATCAGCTCAACAGTAGGTCACCCCTGAGTTGGGACCGAGCTCCACCCCAAGGCAAGGAATCCTAGGCTAGGCTGAGGTTACGGGGAAGATAGCACATACACATTCACCAGGGAGAAGCTCTCCCAGGAATCTCCCACGCTCACTGCACACAGGCCCTCATTCCCCACATGCCTGTTCCACCCCAGGAGAGTGCACCTTCTCTGTCACCTAGACAGTCCTTCGGCTGCCAGTCTCCCTTACCTTGGGTTACAGGAACAGACCGGACCGGAATTCTCCGGGCTCTATGGCAGCTACAGGGTTCCTTCTAGAATTTTTCTTCTCCCTCTGCGCACTCCCTCACCTGGAGGAGTCGCTCACAGGCCAACAAGCCTCACACAGTCCAGTACTATGCAGTCCCAACAATCCACAGGAAACACATACAAATGCTTCCAACAACTGGCTCGGCAACCACAGGATGATCTCATGGTGATGATTTCGGAGTAGGCTTCACGCACAAGCTAGCTCAGTTTTCCCATACAATCACAGTATGCTTCCACTCGAGTCCAGCACAGGGAATTCTGGTTCAGGAATGCGTTTCCGGGTTGCCTAGAACAGACATAGACTCATAGCTCTGGACAGGGTATACACGGTTTTCCTCAGGAAAACACCGCTAACGGTTTCAGAGATGAATCAGGATATCTGGCAGAGGTCGTACTGGTTCCACACACAGAGATTCGGTTCAGAATGGGGGAGAGTCCCCCACCCACGGTTTAGTTCAAGGCTTATATTTGCATGCACCAGGGTTGACACTTGTCACCCTGGGAACTGCATGTGTTCCATCCGTACGCCTTCCTCCCACCACTTGGGGAATCACGGGTCCTTCAAAAGGACTTAGGATAAAATAATGTGCACATGGATTTTTAGGAATAATAATAAAAATATTATTCCAGGCCTAAGCCCCCCTAGGCTCCTCACTCAGCCCCTTTCCCACCTTCCAGCCCCTGATCCCTTGCCCATTCTGTGGACGCTCAGTCCCCCATCACTCTTTCATCGTGGTCGGCTGCACTAGCGGTATTTATATTTTATTAATTGACCTGCATACATACAAGTATATCAACAGGCTCCTGGCCTTCAACACTTAGGCTCCCTGGCTTAACAAAACTCATAAGCCTACAACTTATACAAAACTTGGCTCACCAACCTATAGAACATATTTACAATTCTTTGCATATAACATGATCTTTAATGGGGCTCGGCCTTGGGGACACTACAATAATCATACACATACACAGTACACCAATGTTTTACATGGAAACCCAAAGAGGGATAAAACCACAAAATGCTTTTTTTTATATGTCGTGAAGAATTACATTCATTGGGAGAACCAAACTCCTTTGTTTTCTAGATACAACTGGAAGGAGGCTCCAACCCCCTTGTTTCTCAGGCTACAACATGAGGGAAGCTCCAACTCCCCTATTCTCTGGCTACAACAAGAAGGAGGCTACAAACCCATATGTTCTTCAGCTACAACTAGAATGTGGCTACAATGACCAGTCCTTGTCTCGTCCAACCACCCTGAAGTATAAGTAGAATGATGGAACCACTGTCACACTATCACTGTGATATATATGTTGTAAACTTGTACGAATAAACCAGAACCATGAATCAATGATGCGTCAGCCTGTACCTCAACCTGTAATCAACATGTACCATAAACAAGTGCATCAACCATGCACCAACCTAAACCAAACAACCTATAATCAACTTGTACCATAAACAAGTGCATCCAACCATGTACAAAGTATGTACCGATCATGTGTCAACTACTCATCAACTATGAATCATCAATGTGTACCAACATCATCAACTATAAACCTCATGTATGTGCCAACTCATCAACTACTTGTCTCAACCATGTACCCAAAATGTACCTTAACCAAAATACCTCATTGATTTCATCATCCAAATATGATTTGTAACTCTGTAATAGAATTGGTGTATATGATCACATACCTACAAACCTTCCTTAACTTTCACAACAAGAGACTAGCATTTTCATCAAAATGTTTTTTAGTCTCACATGACTAGTTTGGGATTAGTCAACAACCTTAACTTGAAATAATCATAACTATGTACCCATAATGAATAAAGATATGAAATAGTACACAATGTTCTTCAGTTTGTTTTATGCAATTCCTTGAGGTGTCACCACTTGGAACCTCTCAGAAACAGAGTTCTAGAAAACATGACATACCTTACTGAATTTTGGGTTATTCTAGAGAGTGACCTTGTAGATCCTGCCCCGCATAGAATATTTGTTGAATCAATATGAAAATGTTACACAAAATACTATAGAATATACTCTAAACAAAACATTTTTTCTTACTGAATTTGGATATGTTATTAAGAAGTTATGTCATTTTTACCCAAAACACATGTTTTAGACTAGTTTCAGGACTAGCCACAAACACTATTTTCCACGGAGTGTAACTCCAAAAATAAAATGAAACACAAGATGTAATTTTTACCATAGATGCTTGGATATGTTTCCTCAATGGACTATAAATTTCAGTCTGAATCATTCTAGAAAAAACGTTATTTCAAAAATGGTGAGATGACTTGTAAATAACATACCTTAGAAGGAGTCATCAAAAGAATTTTTCATCCCTTGAATTTTGGCCTTCTTTTCTTCACCTTTCCTCTAAAATTCGGCTTATATATCCTTTGTTTATCTTAGTCACCTATAGATATTCAATATGCTCAAGTGTGATATCAAATGAGATAGCCTTGCCTCTTATTTATACTCTCCAAGTAGCTTCCTTAGAAGCAGCTTCTAGGTCACTTTGTCCACTTTCCTTATTTTAGGATTAACCCACTTCTAATTTCTCCATTAAATTTATTATTTAAATAATTTATTTTGTAATCAATTTGAATTATAGTACACTCATCACTTCACTTTATTATTAACATTCTAAAATATCTTAAACCACTTTGACTACTTTGACCTTTTGGGGCTTCTAGCTGACATATGAGGGTCCTCCTACTTCGTAAGGCCATAAATTTCAAACCATGAGGAGTTATGTGACGCTCCACATACCACCAGAAATGGAATGACATGTATTATCCATATAGAATAGTCTTACTAGAAAATATATCAAAACTCATACCATTATCCATCAAACAAACTTGGGTCCATTACCCAAACCTCAGTTCTCCATCTTCTCATGGCCATAACTCTCTAACCGTGAGGAGTTATGTGAAGTTACACATACCACTAGAAATGGAATGATATGTACTATCCATATAGAATAGTATTACCTTCAAATATATTAAAACTCATACCATTATACATGAAACAACCTTGAATCCATTACCTAAACCTTTGTGCTACCAGAATTTGCTACCCGACTTTATTCAAGGGTTGACATCAATGAAAATCAAACTTAATCAACAATATCCCCCTTTGGAATTGATGGAAACACTCTGATGCAATACTGAAGTCATATCACTCATGCTCCCCCTCGAACCATGCCTCTGTCCTCTGCATTTCTGTGACCATTGCTCCCCCTGGAGTCATGCCTCTGTCCTATGCATATAATAAATATCTCCCCTTTTGTATTTACTGGAAAAGGTATCTTTCCATCTGGAGTTGCTCCCCCTAATTGAATTGTTTGATCTCCCAACTTGAACTATCCTCTTTATGGTTCTTCCTCATGTACATCTAATACATATAAGATAAGCATTCAAAAGAATTCATTTTGGAGTAGAAATAACTCTGAGTCTCTGGCGAATATACTCAAAGGCTTCCCATAGAAGAGGATTTGTAAATATGTCTTCCACTTGTTATTTTGTGCCCACATACTCAACTCTAATGTTCTTTTCTACAACCTGTTCCAGTAGAAAGTGATACTTGATTGGAATGTGCTTCATATTGGAGTGCATCACCAATTTCTTTGAGATACTAATGGTTCTTTTATTATCACAATAGATTGGAATGGGCTCATAATACTCAACATGTATATCTGTCAAAGTTTGTTTCATCCATAGAACCTATGTACAACATGTTGCTACTACACTATACTCTTCCTCGATTGTAGATAGAGATAATGATGATTTTTTCTTGCTTAGCCATGATACTAAACACTCACCCAACTAGAACACTGCTCCATTGCGGCTTCGTCCGTCATCAATATAACCTACCCAATATGCATCTGTGTAGGCAATAAGTGATAGATCCTTTCCTTTTGGATACCATAATCCAAACTCTTATGTTCCTTTGAGATATTTGAAAATCCTCTTCACTACTAATACATGTGATTCATTTGGTGTTGTTTGAAATCATGCCACTTGTCCAACTGCCTACATTACATCTGGTCTGGATGATGTTACATAGAGTAGACTACCAATCATTAACATGTATTTCCTCTTATTTGTAGACTTTGAATCATCATATTTTCTTAAATTGTAACTGGTTTGCATGGGAGTGATAACTGGTTTGCAATCTTCCATTCCAAACCTCTTTAACATTTCTCTGATATACTTGGTTTGAGAAATAAAAATCCCTTGGTTGATTTGATGTATCTGAAGTCCCAGAAAGAATGATATTTCTTAAAATAATGACATTTCAAATTCATTCTGCATATCCTTTGCAAATTTTTGTCTTAACCTGTCATAAGCACTATCAAAAATAATATCATCAACATAAACTTCAATTAATAAAATACTATCTTGACTTACCTTGATGTAGAGGTTTTTGTCTGCACTTATTTTTATGAACCCTGCCTGCTGTAGATATTTATCCAGTCTAGAGTACCATGCTCTTGGATCCTATTTTAGACCATACAAGGCCTTCTTTAATTTACACACATAATCTGTGTTCTTTGACAACTGAAATCATTCTGATTGTTCAATGTAGACTTCTTCCTTAACTTACCCATTGAGAAAAGATGATTTTACATCCATCTAATACACTTTAATATTTTTGGAGCATGCATAAGCTAAAATCAATCGGATTGCCTCCATTCTGGCAACTGGGGAAAATGTCTCTTCAAAGTCTATTCCTTCAACGTGTGCATATCCTTTACATACCAATATAGATTTGTTCCTTGTAACCTGTCCATCTTCATTCAATTTATTCCTATATACCCACTTTATGTTGATCACATTCTTATCCTTTGGTCTTGGAACCAATTCCGAAGTGTTATTTTTCTCTATTTCATCCAATTGTTCATCCATGGCCTTGTTCCAAAATTCATCCTTGTTGGCCTCTTCAAAATAGGTTGGATCAATTGTAGATGTGAGTTCTAGGTGCATTTGCTCTAGTGAACGGATTCTTCTTCTAGTCTCAACTCATGCGTCTTTGTTTTCGATAATCTGATCTGAAAGATGATTCTTATGTACTCGTCTTCTAGGTGTTTTTGGAGTTACTTTCTGAACTCTCTCTTTTGTTTCTATCAGATCCTCTTCATCTTCCCCTTATTTTTCATCTTTTGTTTCTTCTTCGTAAAGTTGTTCCATTGATTCATTTTCTTATTCCTTTAATTATTGTCTACCTCTTTCATCAATTGTTACATTGATGCTTTCCACCACTTTGTTGAATCTCAGGCTATAACACTTGTATGTTTTTCCTGTACTTGAGTAACCAACAAGTACTCCTTTGTCCACACGAGAGTTAAACTTTCCCATTCTGCCATATTCTCTTTTGATGTAGCATTTGCTTACAAAAACTCTGAAGTGATTTACATTTGTTGGTCTTCATTTCCATAGCTCATAAGGAGTTTTGTTAGTGTTGTTTCTGAGCATTACTCTATTTTGATTGTGAAATGTTGTATGCACTGCCTATGTCCAAAAAATATATGTCAATTTGGAATACATTAGCATTGTTTGAGTGATTTCATGTACTATCCTATTCTTTCTTGCAACAACTCCATTCTATTGAGGTGTCCTAGAAACAAAGAATTTCCTTTTTATTCTATGACTTCTGTAGTATTCCATAAATTCCTTTGAGGTGAACTCTCCTTCATTATCAGATCTCAAGCATTTGATTTTTGAATCCATTTCATTTTCAACCCTTTCCTTGTAGATCTTTAAGTTTTCAAAATCTTTCGACTTATTCTTGAGAAAGAAAACTACGGTCATTCTTATATAATCATCAACTAATAACATAAAGTATTTCTCACCTTTTAAGCCCTTTGTTGTAGTTGGTCCAACTAGATCAGTATGCACAATTTCTAGTGGTCTTGTCATTGAATATTCCTTTGATTTGAACTGGGTCTTTGTTTTATTTCCTTGTTGACAATGCTTGCATAAAGTGTTGGTTGGTTTCATGATCTAGGGAATTTCTCTGACTACTTCTCTTTTGATGACTTTGACAAGGTTATAAAAATGGTTGTGACCCATTCGTCTATGCCATAGCCAACTTTCATCTTCCTTTCCTAGACAACACTTTTCATTTCCAATTTCACTTAACACATATATGTTTCTTGAAGTTCTTGTAGCTGTAGCAATCAATTTTCCTGAACCTTCTTTTTTTATCTTGCACTTTTGTGAATCGAAAGTAACTTTATGACCTTGGTCACACATTTGAATCACACTTAGAATATTATGTTTCATATCTTCTACTAGTAGAACATTTTATGACTTTGTATTCTTGTTCCCAATTCTAGTTGTGCCTTTTCCAATGATTTTGGCTGAATCATCATTTCCAAAGGAGAATGATCCATATATTTCCTATCATAATGTAAGAAATATGTCTCTATCACCTTTCATTTGTTTTGAACACCCATTGTCAACATACCAACCATGTTTCTTCTGCTTAGCTTGTAGATCAGGTGTGTATTCTTCATTGCTATACTGGTCTTGATTTGTTATCCATGTTCTTTTTTTAGGTTCATGTTTGTGACTGTTGTTATTCTATTGTGGTTCTCTAGGAGGGACTGTCATTATGCAATCTTTGGGCATCTGTCCAAAATTGTTACATTTGTAGCATTCCACTTCAGTGCTCAAAGATTCAAACCCATTGTTACTTCTTCTCTGTGGTTCACTAGACCTTCTTGGATAAAACCTTTGTGTATGAATTTCAAAGTTGTTTTTGTTCCTATTGTTAGATATGCAATTCACATCTTTATGTCCAAAACTATTACATGCATAACATAAACCAAAAAAGATAGTTTGATACCTAGGAGTTGAATATCTTATGAAAGGAGGTACTCTTATGAATTATTCTTCTTCCTGAGGTATATCTGTTAGTTTTTTATTATGAAATTTGAATCTTCTCGGTGGAGGAGTGTCCCTGTAATCTTCCTTGTAGATCTTCTGATCCCCCTTGATTGTTTCTGCAAATATTTTTGGATATCTTTCTTGCTCTATTGTTTTGGAGCTTGATCCTTTTTCTATCTGATTGTATCCAAGTCTGGACTTGTCATGATGAGATTTTTGACTACTGATAATGTCATCCAAAACTTTTGAGTTGTTCTGGATATTTTTCTTTTGAAGATCCTTTCTTAATGTGACAATCTCTCATTCCAAATTTCCAATGATCTTGTCTTTTTCTTCTAGTTGTTCTTTGAGTTCTTCAATTCTTTTATCTTCTTCTATTTCAACCTTCAAATTTGTGATCATTTGTTCTAGTTCTTGAGTGTCTTCTTTCTTGTCTAGTTCTTCTTGTAGTTTTTAGTTTTTCTTCTTTTCTCTTCTGATAACTTTTATGGAACACATTAATTTCTCTCAGTAGTCAACTTCTTCCTCTTCAATTTCTTCTTCGACTTCTTCATATTCTTCTTCGACTTCTTCATATTCTTCTTCAGAGTCTTCTTTATTAGAGTCTTCTACTTCCATGAATAGAACTCTTTATGTCTCACTGTCACTGACTTCATCTTCATCTGATGATGATATGTCTTCTTTGGTGCATAATCTTTTCTTGGAAACTTTATTTGTGGTTCTTTTTCCTTTATATGTTTGTTTTCCTTTTGAGTAACATTCATCATTTCTCTTTTTCTTATAAGGAAATTTGTTAGGAAAATGACCAATAACATCACAATTTAAACAAATTAAAGTAAACTTACCTCTATACTTATTGTTGCTTCCCTTGTTCATTATTTTGACAAAGTTGGCCACTTCTTCATCATCTTTCGAGACGTCACTACTGTTGCTATATTCTTTCTTTTTAATTTGAAGAGTGAGAGGTTATATGGCCCTGTACAACCTCCCACTCTTCAAATTAACAATAAGACAACATGTAGTTAGTGGTAAATCAACTATATTAGCTCTGAGATGACCTCCAAAGCTTTGTTGGGTTCTAAGATGGTCCTTGGTGAGTTAAAAAACCAAGAATCACTCCAAAACTCTACAAACAATGCACGGTAGCCATGATAAATATCAGTGGAGTTTTCCCTTACTTATAACATTCAAATTCACACATGTAATTGATTTAGAAACTCCCTACAAGATTGCAATATCCAAATAATGGTGTCCACAAATATTTGATCTCATAAATCAACCAACAGTGGAGGATACATAGTTGTTGGGATAACCATTTACCCATGAACTATTGAAAATGTGAAGGAAAACTCCAACACTACAGAGATAAATAAAATCTCACCTCAATAGATAATGTAATAACCATTAAATCTTCAAAACAATCATTAAATACACACAACTCCTCCTCTTTTTCATTCTCTCCTCCTGGCCCCAAATAGACACTTTGAGAGTAAGCATGACTTTTCATTTCCCATTCCTCGAACTTTTCTCTCCTATTTTCATTTTCTATTTTATTTAATTCATGTTTTCTCCTTTCTCTTATTCTAATTTACTTTGCATAGTCCTTACATAGTTTACTAACCTTCTTTAACTACGAAATTGCCTTAGATACTAAATCTTACAATCACTACTTTGTGTTCGGATCGATCCTCCCAATTGAGAGCCTTTTGGGTCTCCAAAGGAGTAGAGGACCAATCTGGATCAATGTGCCTTCCATTTGCTTCTTTGGAACATGGACTCTACCTCCTAGATACAAATTTGACCTTGGCTCTTGCTCATGGCTCCCTTGTTCCTATAATACGGAAGTCTACTCACTTATTGTCATCTTTGAGCAATCTCAAGATCCAAACTCTGCAATCAAAATTCACTCCCATCTCTCTCAAAATTGGAGACGATCCATCTTAGCAATCAATGAAGCCAAGTCGAATGTTGGTTTGTGTTTTTTCAATGAAATACTGACAACTATGATCTCATGCAGTGACCCAATGAAAGGAAGTGTCATCTGCCTTCTTCTACTAGGATCAATTGTTTCTAGCCATGGAAACAAATCTCTAATGCCTACACATGCTTAAAATCATTATTTTCTACAACAATGTCATTTAGATGACAAACTTTGTGTAAAATCAGAATTCATCATCCAATGTTCTTTTTTATTTGGCAGTTGTCAAGGATTTCTCAGGAAACCCCCAAGGTCATTAGCCTCCATGCACCAATATACAACACATATTCAAGAATGGGTTGTTCCGATGCAATATCAAAAACAACAATTGGATTATGGCTTCCCTTGGCATCAACCCGTTGTCTGTCTTGTTGGTGTCTCTAACCTCCTGTGCTACAATAACTCCTTGTACAACAACTCTTCATCTTCTTTGATCTTAACTCTCCACACTCATCTCTTGATTATGTAGTTTCTATGGTAAAGCTATCGATGAGATCGTCAACACTTTTCTTCCCAATGACTGCTCAGCTTGCAGTGGTGACATATTTACTTGGCATTTTTATATGGACTACTTAAGATTCTCTTTTTCTCCCTATGCTTCTGAATACATCATTGTTTTGGGGATGTCTTCATGCCATTCCTTATCGAGAAACAATCTAGCTTGTAGCACGTGGCTTGCTTCTCCCAACAAGATTCCACATGATGGACTTTCTTCCCACATAATGAGTATGCCTTTGAGTACCAATGGCCCATTCCCTTTCATTTGGGAGCATTATGTCCTTTCTTCCTATTGCAATGACAAATAAGGGATGGCTTACCTCACGCATACCCATAGTTCTTCTTCTTCTTCCAACGCATTGACTTGCTACTTATTTTGAGTGCAATTGTAGGCTGAGTCTTTGAATTCTTCTCAACACTACCCTTCTGTAATTTGCCACAAGAATGTTGAGATGGTAGTGGGTTACCACCTTGATGTATTGTTTCTCTTTCTTCTGATGAGCGATCCAACTCTTCCATGTCCTTTTCCTTTACAAACATGATCTTGGGTTTTGTGTCCTTTTCCTCTCTGTAATCAAAACCAAGACTTCATGCTTGACCCTTTGTTCATCTACAATGGGGATTAGGATGTGATCTTCCTGAGAAGGTGATCTGCAGGAGAAGGTGACCATGCAATCCATAGCTTGGATTATGACCAAAAACTCTCCTCAAGGATGCAAATCTAAACAGGGGTGCACCATTAGTTTGGGTGACAAAGAAAATGGGGATCCAGACCGGGGTGACCCGAGAGTGTCCAAGAGGTTTTGGCGATCTCAGAGTGACCTCCAAGGATTAGTGGGAGAAGCCTAGTGCATCCATGGAAGAGGGTGCACTCACTTCATTCCCACAAAGAAGAAACCAGCAAGGGCGCAAACCCTAGTTGGTGCGCCCTCCCTTCTACATCAGAAAACTCGAAGGAAATGATTTTCTACGTGAGAGAGTGGCTAGATAATGAGGTAAGCTTGCTCACAGAGGTGGAAGCATGGAAAACAGAGTCACCAGGAGGAAACCATGAAGGAAGGCACATAGGTTATTCTTCAGAAACCCTAAAAATGAAATTACCGTGAATGTAAAATGAAAACTCAGAAAAGAAAACAACCAAGACACATAGCTTCAGAAGAAAAGGTAAGAATACTTTAGTTTAGTCCCGGTTCACCTTATATACCAAGGGAACCATTTATTTTACATATATTTAATTCATCATAAAAATATGAAGAAGTGTTGCGCTTAGGTGATTGAATTGTGCGCCCTAGGTGGCCTCCTTGGCCCAATTCCTCCCTATTTAGATATGGAAGCGTCCTGACTTCCATGAGAAGATGTGGAAACTTGTTTTGCAATACATCAATTGTGATCCACTTTGCCTAAGATGGATTTTGGCCTTGGCGGGCTACCAGATATGAAGTGTAAGTTTGGTGTCTTGTAGAGAAACTTTGAGTGTCTAGTATAGTGTCTTTGGCCAATGGGAGTTGGAAATCGAGAATGTTTTCCACCAGATGAGTGATGGTGACTAGTTCTTCCAAGAGGGAAGGCTCAAACAACTTTAAGTGATTTACATTAATGACATTGTGGATTCCCAGTTGTGGTGGAAGATCCAACCTATATGTATATTATCCAATCTTGTCGAGTATTGTATACAGACCATATCTGATTGGCAGAAGCTTATGATGGTGGCCTTTGAAGTGCTTCTTATCCAAGTGTAACCAGACTTGATCCCCTGGTTGAAAGACCATGAAGGTTCTTTCTTTGTCATGGTGTTGCTTGGCATGATCTTGGGCTGCTTTGAGTGCTGATGTGACTACACTATGGCATTGTGCATTTTGTTGGAGAAATAGTTGAGCTAATAGTTGTTCTTGTTGTTGATGGAAGGTACCTTGAGGATCCCAAGTGAGTGGGAGTTTGGTTGGAGATGTTGGTTGGAAGCCCAAGCAGAATTCAAAAGGTGAAAAGCCTGTAGAAGAATGTGTTGCCTTGTTGTAGCTATGCTGGAGAATATGTAAGTAATTGTCCCATTATTTGATGTGCCCAAAGTGAGTTCAGAGAGCATGCACCAAGACTCTGTTGACAACCTCTATTTGGCCATCCATTTGAGGATGGAATGTAGTAGAAAACTTGAGGTGACACCCCAATAACACCCATATGGTCTTCCAAAATGTATCGAGGAAGAGAGAATCTCTATCTGATATGATACTACTTGGGAGGCCAAAGTGGGGCTAGACATGATGGAAATAGAGTTTCATTGTTTGCGCTATTGTAGTAGCCTTTGTGCATGGGATAAAAAGTGTCATTTTTTTGAAGCGACATACCACTACCTAGATTGCATCAAGCTTCTTTTGGGTTGTTGGAAGTCCACTTAGGAAGTCCATTGAGATTGACTCTCAAGGTTGAGAAGGAAGCGACAGTGGTTGATACAACCCATGCTTCCAGTTTGATGGCTTGGATTGTGAGCATAAGGCACAAGCCCTGATAAATTTTTCAACTTGAGGTTGCATAGAAGGCCAATGAAAATGGCGTTGCAGATGTTGGGTGGTCATTGTGGTCCCGAAGTGGACCCCATAGGATGAAACATGCACTTCCCTAATGAGTAAGAGGCAGTCTTCTGAGTGTGGAATGCATAGCAAATTCAACTTATATAGCCACCCATCCCAAATAGTGTAGTCTAAGAAGGGGGTTTGATTGATCACTGTGGGGCTTTGCAAATCTTCTCAAATCTCTTGAAATTCGGTGTCAGTAGCATATTGATCTTTCCATGTGTCATAAGTAGCACAACGTACTTCTATAATGGAAAGAACTGGAGTGGGAGGTTGACTTAGCAAATCAACCATTTTATTAGAAGTGCCTTTCTTGTATCTGATGACTAAGTGAAATTGTTGAATGTAGGAGGCCCATTTAAGGTGCCTCTGTTCCTGAATCTTGGATTGAGAGTTGATGAAAATCAAAGGTGGTGGTTGGTATGCAAAATGGTTTCTTTACCCAACAAATAATGCCTCAATTGTTTGAGT
>ML843208.1:13768-38853 GCA_009831015.1 Picea engelmannii
TAATTATTAATACTTTTAATTGATTGTATTTTATTTGAAACTCCAATTTATATTTAAGATATAAAGAAGCTTTTAGTTATGGTTTAGGTTTTAAGAAATTTATATAGAGATATATATATATATATATATCAAGGGTTAGAAATTTTTAATATGCTTAGGATACTATGTAGTGGGGGTTAATTTATTATTTACATTTTAAGTGATTAGGATGTATAAATAGTATGTATACATATATCTGAGAATCTAGGGATAGAATGATAAAATTTGAGTATTAATATATATATAGTGTCATATGATTAGGGTGTATATAAATTAATTAGTGATATATAGTAATAAGTTTCTATAATTAGAATTTTATAGTAGGTAATACAAGGTTAGTTAGACCTCTAAACCTATGAATTGAATCAAAAGTAAAACATAAACAAGCAAGGAAAATAAGAAGGAAGGTGTTATACCTGATTTGATCTATGAGGGTCCCTAAGTTGGTTGATTAATGGGTGCCAAAAGCTTCTCACCTCCAGGCCACCGTCTTTGTTCATATTGTTGGGGTGATTGATTATTTCTAGAGCTTCTCTTAAGCATCTCTTGTAGTAATGATCCTCTTTTTCTAGTATCTTGGTATCCTAAAGGCAGACATGATGTTTGGTCTTAAGTGAATGTTCTTCTAAGGCCAAAGTGCAAGTGCGTTCATTTCTGATATTTGCTTTGTGTTCCTTAATCCTTACCTGAAATGATCGAAAAGATGTTTGCCACTTGTTCTTTTGTGCCCACATATTCAACTCTGATGTTCATCTCTACAACCTATTCCCATAGAAAGTGATACTTGATTGGAATGTTCTTCATCTTAGAGTGCATCATGGGGTTCTTTGATATATCGATGGCGCTTGTATTATCACAATAGATTGGAATGGAATAATCATACTCAACCTGTATATCTGTAAAAGTTTGTTTCATTCATAGAACCTATGTACAACATCATGTTGCTACAATATACTCTACTTCGGTTGTAGATAAATATATTAATGATCGTTTTGTTTTTTAGCCAAGATACTAAACACTCACCCAAGTAGAACGCTTCTCTACTAGTTCCTCATCGATCATCAATGCAACCTTCCCAATCTGCATCTTCATAGGTAATAAGTGATAGATCCTTTCCTTTTGGATACCATAATCCAAACTCTTGTGTTCCTTTGAGATATCTGAAAATCCTCTTCATTGCTAAGACATGTGATTCATTTGGTGTTTCTTGAAATCGTGACACATGTCCAACTACATGCATTACATATGGTCTAAATGTTGCCACATATAGTAAGCTACCAATCATTGACATGTATTACTCTGGTCTGTAGACTTTGAATCATCAGCTTTGTTGAACTTGCAACTGGTTTGCATAGGAGTGGTAACTGGTTTGCAATCTTCCATTCCAAACCTCTTTAGCCTTTCTCCAATATACTTAGTTTGAGAAATAAAAATTCCTTGGTTGCTCTGACGCATTTGAAGACCCGAAAAGAAGGATATTTCTCCGAGTAATGGAATTTCAAATTCATTTTGCATATCCTTCGCAAATTTCTGGATTAACCTTTCATCATTGCTTCAAAAAATAATATCATCAACATAAAATTCAATTAATAAAATACTATCTTGAGTTACCTTGATGTAGAGATTGTTGTATGCACTTCCTTTTCTGAACCCTGTATGTTGTAGATATTTATCCATTCTAGAGTACCATGCTCTAGGAGCCTGTTTTAGACCATACAAGGCCTTCTTCAATTTGCACATGTAATCTGCGTTCTCTGACAACTGAAATCCTTATGATTGTTCGATGTATAATTCTTCTTCGTAAATTTGTTCCATTGATTCATTTTTGTCTTCCTTTCATTCTTGTCCACCTATTTCATCAATTGTTACATTGATGCTTTCCACAAATTTGTTCAACCTCAGATTGTAACACTTGTATTTTTCCCTTATACTTGAGTAACCAACAAGTACTCCTTTGTCCACACGAGATTCAAACTTTCTCATTCTGCCATCTTCTGTTTTGATGTAGCATTTGCTTCCAAATACTCTGAAGTGATTCACATTTGTTGGTCTTACTTTCCATATCTCATGGGAATTTTTTTCATTGTTGTTTATGAGCATTACTCTATTTTGAATGTGAAATGTTGTATGCACTACATGTGTCCAAAAAATATCTGTCAATTTTGAATCCATTAGCATTTTTCGAGCCCTTTCCTGTGTAATTATCATCCATTATGATAATGTTCCTTTGTCTCTAAACCAATATATGAATCCATGCTCTCGTCCACTGTCATATATCTTTCCAAGCCTGCTAAGTGTTCTTATGAATCCATCTTTGTCCATACTATCCAATACTCTACTGCACATTGTCCATAATGTTGACCCATTTATCACAGTACTATCATGAAGTATTTACTACTACAATTGATTGTACTTATACTAACTGACTGCTCTAGTTCTGTCTATTCAAACTCAACAAGTTTCTCGAAGGATGGTTCTTTGGTCTGTCACGGCTATCGCATAGACTCCCCATGTCTAATATTCATGTTACCTGGGAGTATCTAAGTCGGATGGCTCAAAACAATTCCCTCTCTGATGTGTATTCATCATCATCTTCATTGGTAGATTCTTCATCTCTCTGAGCTCTGAATTCTTTCTTTCTGTCTATGGATTCATCTTTCACTACAATTCCTGAAAGTACAATCTCTTGAACATGTTCCTTATTTACCTTTCCTTCTTTTCTTTCAATTGTTTCACAAACCTTTCTGTATCTGACATTTTTGTTGTTCTCTGTAGAATTTTCTTCATATCGTTTTATTGCCAATATTGCAATCGATGGGACCTGGTCTTTTTTTCACCTGTTCTTTGTGTTTTCTTATCCATACTTTCTTACATATGATATCAGTGTTCTTTTTCATGAAAGTATTTATCATGCTTCTACAATCACTAGCTATGTGTCCATAGTTATGAGATTTGTAACATTCAATGTTACGTGGGGCCACATAGGCATTTCTTGCTTGAACATTTCTTTTATAATCCCTGCAATCTACAACCTTATGTCCAAATTTAGTACAATAAAAATAATGACCATAAAATAAATTTGCATACCTGGGAGTGAATGATATTATTGGTGGTGTAGTCCTTCTGAATTTTTTTATTGACTGATCATGATCATGATTGAAGCTTCTTTGTGGCTTGAACGTGGATGGTCTTCTTGAAGATATATCTTCAATAGTTTTCTTAGATTCTGGTTGACCATGTTTCCTTCCTTTGAGTACTTTTGCATAACTCTTTCTATTTTCTCCATTCTTCTTTTCTAGCAACCTAGAGTGTTTCACTTCATTCTCTATGATTGATGTGGATGTTTATGTCTCTTCAATGTTCTTGTTGAGCTTGACGATTTTACTTCTCAATGTGACAACTTCTTCTTCAAGCTTCTTAACCTCTTCTTCTTTCTTCATTATCTAAGACTTCATGACTTCTTCTGTTCTTTTCACTTCTTCAAGCTGAACTTTTAATATGATTATTTCTTCTTCAAGTCCTTTCTCTTCTTGACCAAACTCTGCCTCAAGCTAGTTTAGATCGTTAGTTCTTTCCTTAAGATGATCTGTCAATATATTATCTCTCATTTCTGCTTCTTCCTTCTGTGCTTCTATGTTGGCTTCCAAATATTGCTTTTGATATTCAAGATTTTCTTCGATATTTCTGGCTTCTTCTAGCTGAGTTCTTAAGTTCTCAATGACCTGTTGGGCTTCTTCAAAAATGTGAACACTTTCCTTTTGTTTCATCAATTCTTTCTTGAGTGACTTGTTTTCTTCTCTTAGTTCATCTAAAACACTAATCAATTCTACTTCATAATTGTCTTCATTTTCAATTAGTTTTTTGGTCTCATTTCCTTCATGGCATTCTATTTAAAGATGTCTGTGTTTTTCACAATTAAAGAAAAACAACATACCTCTAGTGATTATGTACTCTTTATCTTCTGAATCTGTTTGACATGGTGAACACAATTCTTCTTGATCTGTATCTGCATCTTCTTTGGAATTTTATGAATCTGTGATGGGTGAACAATATATGTCATGTAACTTATCCCAAAGTTCTTTAGCTGATGAACATTTACCAACATTTTCTCTTATCGGATTAGGTAATCCTTCCCAGATGAAATCCATTGTTGTTTTCTTATTCTTCTTCAATTCTTTCTTGGCTGCAGTCTTTGCCCTTTTTGAACTATCATATCATGTAACAACTAATAGCCAAATATAATGTCCTTGTGCCCGTAAAAATATTGTTTTCCTTCTGCTCCACATCTCATACTTTAAACCATTCTGACCATTAAACAGTGGTACTCCATTCTCATAATAATTCATGATCTCCTTCCAGTGGTTACACTGTTTCGTGAAGGAACCAGCTCTGATACCAATTGTTAGATTACTGAGAGGGGGGGTGAATCAGTAATAGAGAAATTTAATCCTTTTTCACCATAAAATGAAAGTGTTATATCAATGTAGCATTATCATCCAATAGTTGCAAAGTAAATAAACAATGAACAAATGAGCAATCATACACATACACAGTACACCAGTGTTTTACATGAAAACCCAAAGTGGGATAAAACCACGGAATGTTTTTTCTTATATGTATTTAAGAATTACATTCATTGGAAGCACCAACTTCCTTTTTTTTCCATATGCAACTGGAAGGAGGCTCCAACCCCCTAGTTTCTCAAGCTACAACCTGAGGGGAGCTCCAACTCCCCAATTCTCTGGATACAACCAGAAGGATGATACAACCCCCTATGTTCTCTAGCTACAACCACTTGTCCTTGCCTATTCCAACCTCCATGATGTAGAAGTAGAATGATGGAACAATTTCCACACTATCATTGTGAGATATATTGTTTTAAACCTATACCAATCAACCTGTAATCAATCTGTAACAATAACCTATGCCAACATGTAGCATACATAAACTTGTACCTCAACCTATACCATAAACAAATGCATCAACCATGCACCAAAAATGTACAAATAACCTATCCAAAGAACCTATCATAGCAACATGTCTCATCAATTTTATCAACCAAGTCATATCTACTCACCAAGATCAATCACCAAGACAAATCTCAACCATATGCACAATATCAACAAGATGTGCATCAACCAAGCATATCACAAAAAATCATAATCATCACCAAGATCAATATGTGCTTCTAATAATATACCAAGACAAGTATGCTACATCATCCATAAACCATGTGTCAACAATACTACTAACAAGTACCTCCAACCATGTACCAAGTCTATACCAATCATTCATCAACTACACATCAACTATGACTCATCAGGATGTACCAACATCATCAACTATACACCTCATGTATGTTCCAACTCATCAACTACTTGTCTCAACCATGTACCCAACATGTATCTCAACCAAAAGCCCTCATCAATTTCATCATCCAAATCTAATCTGATCACATATACCTCAAACACTATACCACAAGTATGTACCTCAAACCATGTGCTAGAACCTCACTATTATGCAACCTCTATCTGTACCAATAACTTCAAAAACATACCTCAAACAAAATCCCCCAAACATGAACCAATATTAAACTTCAGTAGATCTACCTTAGAACTCTACAGCAAGCCATAAACTGCCAAGAGGGCATCCAACATATTTACAAGGAAAACCCTCAACTTGATTCATAAATTCAACACTACACATATGGGAACCATACCTTTTTTTTCTTCTTGTAGCATTATGTTGCCTTGGTTTTTCTACTGCGAATCCACTAGCCGCGATTGTTCTGCCGCACTTTTTCTACTGTGGTTTTTCCGCTGCACTTTTCCTGTCACACTTTTCCTGCTGTGATTTTTCTGCCGCACTTTTCCTGCCACACTTTTTCTTCCGTAGTTTCCCTACCACTCTTTTCCTGCCGCACATATTCTACTACACTTTTTCTGTTGCATTTTTCCTGCCGCACTTTTTCTGCTACAATTTTTCTGCCGCATTTTTTCTTCCGCACTTTTTCTGTTGCACTTTTTCTTCTACAATTTTTCTCTATCAATAATACCTTCCCAAATAACCTTTCACAAAAATAGATATTCAATTATGTTCATGTGTGATTTGAATGAGAGACTCTTGCCTCTTATTTATAATTTTATATAGCTTCCTCAAGGGGTTATCGTCTAACCATCTTAACCCACTTTCCTTATTTTAAGGTTAACCCACTTACAACCACGTGTCCACTTAACTTAACCACTTTACATAATTAGTAAGTTCTCCATTAAATTTATTGTTTAAATAATTTCTTTTGCATCCTCTTAGAATTATAGTACACTCATCACTTCACTTTATTATTTAAATAATTTCTTCTTTGCAAACACTTTGACTACTTTGACCTTTTGGGGCTTCTAGATAACTCATGAGGGTTCTCCAACTTCACATGGTCATAACTCTCTAACTGTGAGGAGTTATGTGGCGTTCCACATACCACCGGAAATGGCATGACATGTAATATCCATCTAGAATAGTTTTACCTGCAAATATATCAAAATGCATACCATTATCCATCAAACAAACTTGGGTCCATTACCCAAACCTTTGTGCCAGCAGAATTCCCTACCGGGATTTCTTCAAGGGTTGACATCAATGACAACCAATTCAATTAATCAACACTTGTCCTTATGTAGTTGTGAGTGGATGAGTGAAAAATGAGCTCTAGCACCCTCTATTTATACTTCTCTATCTCACTTGACTGGACTGACTTCTCTTTTTGGAGGCTAATAACTCAATATTAAATATTCTCTTGAGTTGACTTGTCTTCTAGGGTTATTATCCAATGTTTTAGGGTTTTTGTTGCTTCCCGAAATATTCTAGTCTCGTCAAAGGTTACACGTGGAGGTTAATACCACCCGCAGCTACCATAATATCAACAACCGAGACAGTACGAAACAGACCCTCAAAAAATGGAAACATCGTATATAAAAGAAAAAAAATAAAAAATAAAATAAAATAAAATAAATAAATAAAATATATATATATATATATATATATATAGTTTTTTTTTAAATAAAACATTATATTTCAAGAAAAAACATAATGATACACATAAATGACATTTTAGAAGGAAAAACATGTCCATATTAACTCCCATAGAGGATCAATATCATTCATTACATGATGAAAGTATCATAATCCAAAATTAGCCTTTATAGATGAGGCTTTACATCCAAAATCAACCTTTATAAATGAGGTTGTATGACAGTGACGAATATCAAGGAAAACATGAGCTAAAGGAAACTGCAATTACATATCCTAATACATATCATATTGATCCTCATCCTCATCATCAAAAATAGAACAAGATGCATGTTCAGCAAAACTAGAGCCTCGATGGGAAGAAGAGGCAATTCCACTTCCACTTGCATCATCAGCAATATCAAGAGAAACAAGAGAGAGCTCTATGTCTAGGTTTTTTTCATCCACATCCCACTCTTTATGAGGCACACTTGTATATTCTTCACCCTTACGAGACACAAGGCAAAGGTTTGAATGCACATATACATGATCCTCGGCCTTCTACAATCCCAACATGTTGTGCTTCACGGAATGAATGAAACCATAGGTTCTCCAATTCCTTTTTGTTGATGAAGAGATTTCCACTTGTGATAGAATACGAGTGGAAAGGATTTGCAAATATACACCATTTCCCCATGACAAGTCCACCATTTAATCGGGTTCATGGTGCTTCTCTCCTCCAAAGCTGAGATTTCTACAAAATCCTCTAATCCAACACCAAAACAGGCAAAATCCTCCCTCATGTGGTGAACCAAGCCGATTCACCAGGTAAATACCCAACGTAGGTAGGAAAATAGGTTATAATCCATAAAGGATAATATATTAAATAATAATGTAAAGGAATATGAGATGATGAGATACAATAAGAATGAGGGCCTTATATACCCATGCATGGGTGCCCTTCCATGAAGAGATGTGACCTTTCATTGGGAAGGTTTCTCTTCATTAATTATTCATTAACTATTATAATGTATTTATATTTATTATTATATATTATGTTCATAAGATTGCCTTCCCCTTAAAAATGTTTTGTCCTCAAAGCATACTTATGGAAGATTTATCTCTTGCCCTAGCTTGTAATATCGTCTCCTCGTTCTTTATTCCTGAATTAGTGATCGTTCAGGGCTTGAAATGATAGGATCTTCTAAGCGTTGCGTAGAACAGTCGAATTGTAAGGGATTCTTCCCACCTTAAATTGATCTTCTGCACAATGGGGATTTTATGGGGTTCTTGTAGACAATTTGATGTATTTTGACTCCCATGATAGCTTCTACCTTGCGCATCATTTGTAATGGAGGTAATAATTTTTTATATATTTGTCATTTGTTTATGTGGATACATTGATTGGTTGAAGTATCAATTTTTGTGATTAGGATGTTTATAAGGCATCCTTGCAACCTGATATTTACTTTGTGTACTTGTAGCTTCTTCTTGATTAACACTTGGAATTGAGTCTTCTTCATAGCCCCGGATTGTTTCTACTTCGACATGTGAAGACCTCTTTACATCAACTGAATCCTTTTGAGCAATAACATTGATTGGGTCTGTATTAATTGCTTTATCCACCATCATATTTTTTTCCATTTGAAGACTTATGTAGTTCCATAGGTTGAGTCATTGTCTCTTTATCTACCAATGATTATTTATTGATAAGTTGTTCTAACGTGTCCTCTATTGTCTTCTTATCACTCTTTATCTTCTTAATCTCGGTGATTAAAAGTTGATTATGGATTTTTAGGTGACAATTATCTTCATCCTTCTCTGATAATTTCTTAATGAGATCAGGATTAGCTTGTTCTAACTTCTGATCCATATGCTTCTTATCTTTTGAGTCATTGAGTTGTACCAATAAATTTTGGTTATGATCTTTTAAGTAAGAAATGTCTTTATCTTTTTTCCTGTAATTTGCCCTCAAGATTTTGTTTTTGTCTCTCTTCTTGTTTTTTTAGCATTTTCTCCAACCCAACTTGAAAATGTAAATTTATGTTGTGTTGTTGATAATGAATTAATTGGTTTTCTAATTATTTTATTTTCACTTCCCAATGGGTGTCACCTTGATTTTCTATTAAAATAAAAATCTTTTTACAATATGGACAAGGGCGAGCTCCATTCATAAGGCCCCTTTCATACTCTTCCTCTTGTGCACAATAGGTACATTTTGCCGAAAATGTATTATGTGTAGATGTCATAGTTCACTTCTTATTTTTCAATAAATGTAAAAGGGGCTCTCCTCTTTAATGATAATGTTCTCCTCTTAGAATATATATATATATATAATCTCCTTATACTTTATAAATAGTAGCTTATGTTTTGAATTGTAATAAAATTATCTTTTATACTCTTGACTATTTATTAGTGGTGGTTAGGGCTCAACAAACGCGACCCTAATTTTTGTGAAATACTTATTTAGAGGTAAATGCACACACCCATATGTATTATATATGGTATGGAGTACCATGGGCCAATGGTTTTCCAAAACCATGGGATGGTAAATCTCCAAAGGTAAAATAAAATATCCACTTTTCCTCTTCTTTGAAACTTTTTCTTTTAAATTAATTTTTCTCACTTTTTAAATGAAAATTAACTTAAATAATGCCAAATCTGGAATATTTCCTTCAAACTTCTTGGTGTGCACTTATACTTCTTCACCTGCACCTTAAGAAAACCTTTTATTTTTTTCTTTTCTTTTGTTGTTTTCTTCTCCTCTTCTTTTTTTTTATTTTGTGTAGAATGACTTTTTTACTTTCACTGAAATGTGTAAAATATTTGATTTATAAATGGCCAATGGCCAATATGAGGTCAAAGACCTTATTTTAGAGAAACTCTATTTTGTGGCCAAAATTTTGATCGAGATGAAGCTCTGATACCACTGTGGTGAACCAAGCCGGTTCACCAGGTAAATACCAAATGTAGGTAGGACAACAGGTTATAATCCATAAAGGATAATATATTAAATAATAATGTATATGAATATGAGATGATGAGATGCAATAATAATGAGGGCCTTATATACCCACGGAGGGGTGCCCTTCCATGAAGAGACATGACCTTTCATTGGGAAGGTGTATCTTCATTAATTATTCATTAACTATTATAATGTATTTATATTTATTATTATATATTGTGTTCATAACACCTCACCTTTGTTTGTTGAGAATATGGAAACAAAATGTGGAAGGATTTTTTCACTCTTGTGGCCACCTCCTTGTCCTTATGTGGGGCATTCCTTTTCCCATTGCCTTGAGCAAAGAACTCATCATCATAAAATTTGGGATTTAGAGCATGTGCCAAAGTGTGCAATGGAGTGTTAAAGCCATTCCACCTGGTAATAATGATGGACCTCACATGCTCAGCAAAATCAACCTCAAAAAAAAGCAGAGAGGTAGCCTCCTGTGTAATAATTTCCATGATTTTCTCAACCATGGTATCCATGCCATCATAAATATTTCTCAAGAAAGGTTTTCATGTGTCTGCATCTCGGATAAGCTCAAATGCAGGTAATGTAAACTTGAGAAAGAATTATACCTTGCTCCACCAATCCTCAACAATCAACACCCTATGCACCATATGTCCCCTCTCTGAATCTACATGTCTCCACTCATCCCAAGTCACACCCACCACCATACTCATCAATGCACTTTTGACCTCAACAAGGTGGCGCAACATGATGAAGTTTGGGGCATATCTTGTCTCATCAAATTTGAGCAACTCCAATTTGGAGTATTCTCGATACATTTCTTGAGACTGGTGGTGGTTGGTGATGAATTTAATGATATCCCTAGATTTCCCTATGACCTCCTTATTAATCCATTCAGTTTTTTCCTCAATCTCTTCTAAAATGATATTTAAATTATGGACAATGCAAGGAGTCCAAAAAATATGATTATGTCTACTCTCAACAATCAAGCATGCAGATTTTCAAACGGGTTCATTATCTATGATAACTTGCACCACATTTGTTGGCCCTACTTGTTAATTAGCAGAAATTAAAATATCAGCAATGAATTTGTTATCTTTTACCTCACCAGAACAATATTCTTCTCTTAATAACATCGCTCATGTTGGTGATGATGCAATAACATTGACCAAGGGCCTCCTCTTTATATCATTTCATCCATTAAAGATAATGGAAACCCCTGTGTTGGTCCATGAGCTGTGAACTGGTTTGGGAATATCATGAATCAATGCCCTCTCTTTCTGAAGCAACATTGTTCTAAGTTTTTAATGGTTTATCCCCTTGAAACCTTGATGATCCTCATTAATTTCCTTCACCATATCCTTCCAATAGGAGGACCGAACCACATTAAATGGGATTCCCCATGCAAATATGGACCTTTCCACTCTTGACTATACTTCTTCTCTCTTTTGATTGTTGAACATCTTCATCAATTTGTTGACTATAGTTGCACCTCATCCTTTGGGGCCTTTGGATATCTTGTTTTCTACCTCTAGCACCCTCCTCTTCCTTTCTTCATGAACAATCTTTGGCTCATTGTTAACACCCAAGGAAGGAGGATGCTTGTTAGTGTCATGCATAGAAAACTAGTCTCTATTGTCCTTCATTTTTTTAGCATCATCATGCTCTTTCTAGAATTTATCCCTCACCTACAGATCAAGAGTATGTGGACAACCTTCAATACCCTTCCCTTCATAAAAAATGTGAACCTTGACTCTTGTGTAAGAGTCCTTTAAGGTCTTATCCTTCTTGCATAAATTGCACCTTCATTCCCATGAACCTCCACCAGCACCCATAGGCTTGACCTTGATAACATGCCTCCAAAGAGGATAGTATTCGTGTTTCTTGCTTACTTCATCAACTCTACGGGCAGATGAAATAGCACTTTGAGAAGCCATGAATGTTGCAAAAACAAGAAGAAAATATGTTCACCAAACAAAACATAAATTTTCTAATGCTCACCAAGAGAACAAAGAAATCTACTAAGCAAACATAAAATAAATATGCTCACCAAATAGAAAATAAATATGCTCACGAAAACCACACACGATCTCCTTGTTGTTGTTGCAGGAAGCTCCTCTTGGTAATGAAAGTGTGAGTAATGAGTGAACCAAGTTGTTTCTTATAGCAAAGGAAGGAGATTTAGGGTTTCTATTAGTTTCTATAAATTTCTTTTTGAAATGAAAAAAGGGGAGAAAAGCAATTTTATTCTCATTGGAGAATTTAGAAAAGGAAAAAAAAATAAAAATAAGTGTTTGGGGGCCCATTTGGCCTCTAAGATGCCTTATAATGGTTGAAACACTAGTCGAACGAGCTGGTACGACCAAGAAAAGTTGTTGGTTGTATCGTACGATGTTTCCAAATCGAGAAACTTTGTACGGTACTTTGATAGTTATAGGATAAGCAAATGCATTAATTATAATTACAACTACAATTTCAGTGTGCAAGTCAAAATAGGGTGTGTAGTGCAAAAACTAGGCACGCCAACTAAAATGGGGCATGCAGAACCAAATTGCACACAAGGTATTCAAAATGGCATTGGATAAATGTTCTACCTTTTGGGTTTTTTGGTCAGAATCTGGCGATGTAAATATGGACAACATCGTTATTTTTTGTTGATTAAATTATATTTCTGAATGCATAAATGGATTCAACATGTTGAAAACCCCCTAGGGAACTCCAATTATACAAACTTAACCACTCAAATCTGCAGATCCAATCATTCCTCACTGGATTTTGGGAAAAATCAAACGGAAATAATCGTCAGAAAAGAGCCAAAAGGTAGAACGTTTATACTATGCTCTAAAACTGCAAAATACGGTGCCAACAACTCTGCCCCCACCCCCCCAACACTTTGATTGTCTCATCCCTAAGACAATATATTCTATCCAAAAATTGAAGCCACAGAGGGAAGATTAAGTTTCAACTAATTTGTAAATTCAATGGAACTCTAGTTCAAATTGGCTAGGATGTCAAAATTGTCTCCATCTCTTGTTGAAACTTAGCAATAAACTCAAGAGTTGTTTTTCCTTTCACAAGATTTATCTTGTTGCAAAGTTGAATGGGTTCAAATGTATTTTTTTGTATTTCTATTAACCCTGAATATTTATTTTCTACTTAGTGTTGGAGTTGTGTCAATTTAAAGGTAATATGTTTCATCTCGGAACATATTGTGGCAATCTGCTTGGTTAGGTAAAACACCTCATTCATGATTTCTTTATGCATAGTCACTGGAAACTCCTGAATGGATTCTTGTTTCTCATAAATTTGTACTTCCCAGTTTCTAATCTTGTCATCCTTGGTGCATATATTGGGAACATTCTACAAATGTTTCCAAATCTAAAAAACTACAATCAATTAGGTTTGAAATCCTATCTGCCCCAACCTTCACCTTCTAGAATGAATCATCTACAACTATAATATATCTCTCTAGCTCAATTTCCTATGGATTGGGAACTACCTTCATGTTTTCCTGTAATTCTAAATTATGATGTTGGAATGCATTGTGTAACTAGGCAAGATTTTCTTGTGTACAAGTAGGTGGAGCTACTTTAGCAGGTGTAGTGGAATTATTGAATAAGTGTCATCAACTACAGTACTTAGTGATTCATAAGCTATCATTCTAGAATGTTACCTAGTAAGCTCTTGGTAAGATTTTCCAATCCCCCAGTGTCAATCATCTAGTTCACTCAACATCTCAGATACATAGTGTTGCCCCTCATATTGACATGAGTGATAAATTGTGATTTTCATTACATGGCCGGTATTTTAGGGGTAGCTTGCAGGAATGATGATGAGGTTGAGATGCACACCTTTATTTTTGCTTGATGATAGTACATCTTGGTTGAGCATAGTGATGATTGTGGATACTCTTACTTCACCATGATGTGGATGCATGCGGAATATATGGTTGTTGTCTTGGTCCATGTTGATTTCTTCATGATCACATACTCCTTGGTGTTGATAGATGGTGATATGATCCTCAATGTTGTGGCCCATTTGTTGGTGATCCTCATGTCTTTAATTAGCTTGTTGGATGATGCTTCTTCATTGGTCCATGACATTTCTACTTCCATGTTTAGAGGGATTGATGGGATATGGCTCTTGATTTTCATCACATGACAGGTATTTTAGGGGTAACTTGAAGAAATGATGATGAGGTTGAGATGCACACCTTTATGTTTTCTTGGTGATAATACATCTTGGTTGAGCATAGTGATGATTGTGGATACTCTTACTTCACCATGATGTGGATGCATGTGTAATATATGGTTGTTGTCTTGGTTCATGTTGCTTTCTTCATGATCACATACTCCTTGGTGTTAACAGATAGTGATACGCTCCTCAATGCTATGGCCCATTTGTTGGTGATATTGATGTCTTTGAGTAACTTGTTTGATGATATTTCTTCCTTGGTCCATGATATTGCTCCTTGCGTGTTTAGAGGGATTGATGGGATATGTCTCTTAAGGAAGAGCGCTCTAGCATTTTATGTGTATATTCCACTCTTATGGTGATACTTAATCAGATAGATAAACAATTTCATAAAGCTCTCACCTCCTTGCCATGATTTGGAGCACCTTAGGGTTTTGATGAGCATATGCTAATTGACTTTTGTGAGATGACTATTGAGCTCCCACAATGATATTTGATCAGATAGATAACTAATCTAGTGGAGCACTCACATCCTTGGTACATTTTGGGGCAACCTAGAGTTTCAACGCTAATAGTGGCATGATTGATGACATCAAACTTCCTGGAGAGGGCTCCCTAGGGTTTTATGTGGATATCATGGTCTTATGATGATATTTGATAGAATGGACACTTAATCTTGGGAGAGCTCCACTCTTTCTTGGATTTCCAATTTTGGCACTATTTTCATGTGATTTTCAACTATTGGAGGACTTATGATGTGGCACCTTGGGTGAGAGTGCCCTAGAGTTTATGGTGTCTATATTGACCCCATGATGTTATTTGATAAGATAGGAACTCCCTTTTGTAGAGCGCTCTACTCTTTTAGGGTTTTTCAAGTTCCTAGGATATGATTGGAGGGGCCAACCCACTCTGTGTTGCACAGGTAGAATTCATTGATGGAGCATTTGGATTCATTCTTCTATTTTGAAATTGAGATTGCACTTTATGATGACTATACACTTATATCTCCTAGAGTGCTCCCTTGTTTGTACACTTATGGAATCATTTCTCATGGATCGAGGCTATTGTTGCACATGTGTGGATGTTGTTTGGTCTTTGATGACTTGGCACTTTATATGTGGTCAAATTCCTATCTTGAGATCCACTTCATCTTTCTTGATCTATGTATGATTACTACACTTTGGAGCCACATGTGCCATTACGAGGGTTTTTATTGCACATATATTGAGGTTGTTTACACCTTGGAGCTTGAACATGATGATTTAGCACACTTTACTTGAGCATTGCATTGTTTGAGGCATCTATTCCACAATGATCATGATGAGGATGTCCACTTGAGGAGGTTACATTGCACATATTCCTATGTTATTGGTTGAGAGTGACACATATAAATGGATATATACTTATCGTGGGATAATCACATGTGCCACATGGAGCTTTCATTCCTTGGTCATAGTTAGTTATTTACACATATCTTAAGGACTTGGACTTGGATCGAATTGTCTTTTCCACATATAAAGATTGTCTTATGCCATTTATTGAGGATGCCCTACAAGTCTCTTCACACGTGAGACAACATCTAGAAGGGTGCACGTGTGGATCAGGATCTATCTTTTCATTTTGAGGATGTTACATAGTCAAACCCTCAACCAAAGGAGGTGCCCCACTTCTTGGCTCAATTTTTAGGATGTTGTTGTAACTAACTCCATATTTTATATTTGTTTTACTTTTCTATTGGAGTTATTTAGATGATAACATTATTATATTGTTTTCCTAGAATATTATATTGTAACCTCTTGAACGAAATTGGGTATCTCAACAAACTCTTCTATTTTTATTAAGAAGTTATTACTTGGAAAGAATAGTGGATCTAGGAAAAATTTATTATAGAATGGAGATAGAGTTGAAAAATATATAAGAATTTACTCTCTTGACTTGTAATGGGGTATTTGGTGAATGAAAGAGCTCCAAGCTTATGGAATAAAGTGTTTTGTATTTTTTCTAAGATTTTTATAGTGTATGTACAACTTTATTCATGTGTGACAGATATTTTTAGTTGTTAGTGTGAATAGGGTTCTTTAGCTATCTAGTTCTCCGCTTTAGCTCTCTTCACACTAAGTTAAGTTTACTTAGGGAATTTTTCACTTTATCCAATATTGGTTGTGTTTTTAGTCTCTTGGATGGTAAATTCTATATATACTCACCCATTGCTCTCATATGAGCATCTCATTTTCATTGTATACTTTGCGTTCTCTTAAGTAGAATACAGTTTATTGTTTCTCATTTATGATTTCTAGATTTGTTTTCCTTTATTCATTTGCATCACATGAGTATGCTCTTCTCTTGCATCCTCTAATGATTTGGAGAATCATAAAAGTATGTAAAAATGTTAGTTTCTTGGGGGTTCTCTTTTTGACTTGCAGATGCTGGTTTTTTGGGAGCTTCCTAGAGACATTATGAGCTTATCATTGAATCTAGAGTAGTTGAGATAGCAAGATTTGCCTTTTGTTTTGTCTCAATTGAACACTAGAGGCCAAATTTGTGAGGGTTTGAAGTCAAATTCATTGCCAGATCTAGCAAGGAGCCACCATTTTGGAGAATTTTGGGAAAATATGACCCTCCCATCATGCGTAGAAGGCCTGAAAACCCTAATATTGACTCTCCATTCATCAATTTTGGGAAAAATTGTCCGAAGAGGAAAATTATTTTTCCCACAAAGTCGTACGGACCTCCAACCAGCAATGCCTCTAATTTATCTAGAGGTTTCTACAGTTGGAAGTTTTTCTAAGTTTGGTGAAAGTTCTGCTAAATTTGGCGATAGTTCCACTAATGTATCTAGAGGTTTCTATAGTTGGCATTTTTGTTAAATTTTGCAGTAGTTCCACCAAATTCGAAAAAAAATCTACTAATTTATCTGAAGGTTTCTATGATTTCCTATTTCACTAAGTTTGGCGGCAATTTCACTAAATTTGGTAGAAGGTGAATTTTGAATTTCTTACCTCCTCTCCGTTGGTAAGGTGGGTTTTAAAGAAAAACTTTGCAGGCTCATATCTCGAGCTTCTGACCTCCTTTTCTTGAGAAATTTTTTTTATTTTGGGATAATTTTTGTTCTCTCTGCACTAGTGTAGATAGTCTCTGATTTTGGTGCACATGTTTTCTAGAATTTGCAAATTCTCGTAGGTGACACTATGCAATTCTTGTTTTGAGAACTTCAAAGACTCGTATATTTTGCATACAACCTCGGATCGAGGTGCTTCTTTTTTTGGAAGTGCGTGATTTTTCATTTAATCCACAGTGGTGTTGTTTATTTCACTTGTAATTGTGCGAAAATTATACTTTCAGCACATACTCATTTTTTGAGGATTTGTAAAGGCATCGAAGTCAATTCCACGCAGTGTTCTCTTGCTAGTGGAAATTGTAACCGCACTAAATATAAAGTGCCCAATTATTTTCCGTAGTGGGGTCTCTTTAACTGAGTGATTATGTGGGGTGGGGGGGGTCTCTTGGTGTGATTGTGCTTGTGCTTGTGCATCGCTTTCTACTTGTGCTCTCTTTTCCTTGACAAATGGGTAACTTTAAATTTCCATTGCTAACACCATACAACTACAACACATGGCATCAAAATGTATGGAATGCATTAATGCAAGAAGGATATACACCTTATGTTGAACAAAAGGTAATTGAACCCATAGATGATAAGGAAAAGATAGTTTTGATGACAGAAAAAAAAAAATATATATATATATATATATATATATATATATATATATATATAATAAAAAATCTTGGTTGTCTTAGGAATATAGTTTCTCTTGATATAATGTTTCAACTTGATGGATGTATAAATTCACATAATGCATGGGAAAAATTAAAAATGCTCTATGGGACAATTGATAAAGTTAGGGGATATCAACTTGACAATGAACTAATCAATCTTGATCCTAAGTCTTTTGACAACATCTAGGATTATGTAACAAAGGTTAATGACCTAAGAACCCAATGTAAATCATGTGGCGTAGAGATAAAGGACATATAAATTGTCTTAACTACTCTCTTTAAACTTGGACCCGAATATGTTGCATTCGTTTCTACCTTTCACGTTGATAGGTTGACTATGGGATCTACATATGCAATGTCTTATTTTTCTTCCTTTTCAAAAATGTTAATGCATGGGCAAGGGAAGCTTATTTCCATGGGTCTCCTTAAGCCATCTCGGTCTCAAACTTTGTTCGATGGTCATCTTAAGGGACATAAAGAGTCGAGAAAACCTTACAAGAAAGAAAAGAAGTCCAAGAAGAAGTCTAAGAAAGATCAGGCACGGTCATTGTCTGCTCCAATAGCAGAATCCAACTCCTCTTCTTCAAAGGGGAATTCTCAAAAGAAAGATAAGCCAAATTGTAGTTATTGCAAGAAGGTTGGTCATGAGGAACATTCTTTTTATAAGAATCATATCGATGAGCTAAAGCATCTTCTGTAAAAAAAAAAACATTAATCTGACTTCTTCACAACAATATTGCACTATTTTTTCTAAATCAGGGAAAGGGAAAGCAACTACACTTGTTTCGACTGTAGATTATTCAATGAAGTGGATTCTTGACTTGGGTGCATCACATCACATGGGTTCTATTAGAGAATAGATTTCTTTGTTGGAGCCTTTTTCGGTGACCCACATTCTCATTGGGGATGACTCTCCGGGAGATGTCATCGGGAAAGGTTGTGTTGATGTTAGCACTGGTAATTTGGAAGATTCCCTTTGTATGCCTAATTTGTTAGTGAACCTTCTCTTCGTATATCAGATTACCTATAATGGAAGAAAAGTTGAGTTCACTCAAAAATTCATCACCATAAGGGATCTGGAAGACAATGCACTTCTTGCAATTGGTAAGGTTGATCATGAGTCTTTCATGTATGATTTCTCTCATGTTGTACCTAATTCTCATTACATTGCTTTTCACACCCATTCGAATTTTGTGAGAAAGTTGTTGCATGAATGGTTTGGCCATCTCAACTTTCGTTATCTTCAGCAACTCAACATGAAGGATATGGTCACAGATCTTCCTCAGATCAATTTCTCAGATGGAGTTTAGTCGGGTTGTGCCTTGGCAAAGCATCCTAAGGACAAGTTCAATAAAGGGAAGATTTGGAGGGCTTTGAACTTCCTTGAGCTAGTTCACAGCGATGTGGTGGGTCCATTTACATCCTTGTCTTTTATCAAGGTTCGCTACTTGTTCACTTTTATTGATGATTTTTTTAGATCCACATGGGTCTAATTTCTTCAGCATAAAGAGAAATCTTTTGATAGATTCCAAGAGTTCAAGGCTCACATTGAGAAACAATCTGGGAAGTGCATCAAAATTCTCCACACTAACAATGGTAAAGGATATGTGAACCACCGCTTTGAACAATTTTACACTCTTGAAGGAATAGATCTTCAGCATACTATCGCATATACACTTCAACAAAACAGTGTGGAAAAGAGGAAAAATAAGTCCCTAAAAGAGATGATTGGTTGCATGATCCACGCATGCTCCCTTGCACCTGAGTATTGGGAAAATGCTATCAACTATGTTGCTCACATTCAGAACAGAGTTCTACATAAGGCATTGAAGGGTATCACTCCCTTTGAAGCTTGGTGTGGAAGGAAACTTGTTTTGCTTGATCCGGGTGGATATCGGTGGCCACCCACATTTTCCAACTAGCTCAAAATAGTTTTCTGGCAATTTTGGAAATTTACTATTTTTAGCAATTTTAACTTCTTAGGCCAATTTGAGGGCCTAAATGAAGGTTTTTCGGGATCGATCTTCTCAATGATATCCAAAGGTATGATTGAGCCCCCAAAATGAATCTCCTTGACGATACCTTTCCAACGGGATATCATGCGCCTAAAACAGAGATCGTGTGCAAAAGTTACGACCCCGGGAAGTTGATGTATTAACTTACCCAAATGGGGCCCACGTGACTTTTGGCGCTTCATCTCCTAAGGTTAGGTTTTTGGATGTCAAGGGTTTTTGGCATTCCTGTTTATTGTAAAAATTCCTTCAGAGCCTCATTGTAATCATCTTCTTGCGAATGTGAGTAGTTGTCACATCTCTTCTCAGAGATAAGCTGCCACCATTCTAGCGAGTCTTTCACTCTACATTTTTACAGTCTCTGTACATTCCTTTCATTAATAGAAATTGTGTATTACTATATATCTGTGTTTATGGTTGCATCTCTGATACATTTCTGTTATATTATTGAATATCCGCGATATCTTTGTGCATTTATTTATTATATCTCCGCTCTCATTTCGTGCCGAAAATAATCCAGATCGGTGCTACACTTCAAATTTTTTGGCTCCCCGGATTGGGCACACATTCTTTAGAAGAAGTGCAAGGCCTTGGAGCCTTAGATTCGAACATGCATCTTTGTTGGTTACCCCTCGATGGTGTCGAAAGATATTGTCTCTTAGATCTTGAGACACATGAGCTCTTCATTGAGCATAGAGTGTAATTTGAGGAAAACTCTCCTAGCTCATCCTCTCATCTTCCTTCCTCCACAACGGATTCAAATAGTGCCTCGGAGGATTTTCCTCTAGTTTCCTCTACTCACAAATTTGATCATGAGGTTTCATCCTCCTCTTCACAAAGTTCAAATTCTGAGGATGAGGATTCTCCTCCATCCCATACCATGCCTCGTTTGGCTCGTCAAACACTTGATTTTGTAGGCACTCTTCTTGAGGATCCTTTTGATACTTAGAGGACTTTGTCACAACATCAATATTTTGCATTCCAACATTGCCATAGCTTCATATCCATAGTCCTTTCATGAAACATCAAGTATTATTGAGTGGGAATCAACAATGGAGGAAGAGTACAACTCATTGATTCAAAATCCATCAGTGATCTACTATGACAACCAAAGCACCATCCAGATCTTGAAGTACTTGATTCATCATCAATGGACCAAACACATCGAGATCCACATGCATTTTCTTAGGGAGATGATTCCAGAGCATGTCATCGATTTGCACTATTGTCCTATAGCAGAGCAAGTTACAAACATCTTCACCAAACCCTTCACTAAGAGAAATTGTGTCCATCTTCGGTCTCTCTTGGGGGTGAAGGACGTTTTTCTAGAGGGGTCACTTAGCCCTTCATACTTCACCCTCTCATGGGGGGGATTTTTTTCCCACTGGGTTTTCTCCTTCCTTTTATATTTGAGAGGATTTTTTTACATGGGTACCTCATCGGGCCTTTTAGTTGAGACCCATCTTTGGATCTGTGTTTACATTTTCCCTTGAGTTTCACTTAAGGAGGGGTGTTAGTGTGAATAGGGTTCTTTAGCTATCCAATTCTTTCTCAGTTATTTCTTTTCTTTAGCTCTCTTGACACTCGGTTAAGTTTATTTAGGGACTTCTTCACTTTATCCCATATTGGTTGTTTTTTTAGTCTCTTGGGTGGTAAATCCTATATATACTCACCCATCGCTCTCATATGAGCATCTCATTTTTTCATTGTATCTCATTTACATTGTATGTTTTGCATTCTCTTGAGTAGAATACAGTTTATTCTTTCTCATTTCTGATTTTTAGATTTTCTTTCCTTCATCCATTTGTATTCTTGAGTAATTTTTTAGCCAAATCTTACATTGGTGCATATATTGGAGACTTTTTCTTGCAAATTTGGATTGTCATAGTTAATTTGGGATCCATAGAGGAGCCGCCTTGCTACATTGGGGGAGGTAATCAAATCCTTGTCACTTTGTCTTAAAGAGAAGAAATCCATGCCCTAGACATCATTTTGTGGGTGAATGCATAATTTTCATCTTTAGGCAATGTCGCTTCTAGATTAATTTGGTTGTGAAGCTCCCCATAGAGACTCTTCCCTTTGCAAAACCTATGATTTCTTGTTCACCAAATTAAGGTTGTTGTAAGGCACGTCACTTTGACTACGTATAGCCCCTAATTTCTCTTGAAGAATAGCCATCTAAAGTTGCATGCATGACCCCATAGCTCAAGCAAATAAGGCATCGATCTTCCCTTTCATCCATCACCCTAAAATTAAAAAACTTCCAAAACATTTTTCCTTTTGTTTTATGTTGCTAAGCTCTCTCTTGCTCCCACTTCCTACTACACACATTGAGCTTAGTTAACCATAGGGAATCTCCCCTAGGCTAGGATCATCCAATTTTACCTACTCTAGAGTGAGAAAGGAAAGGCTATTGAGGTGACAGTGGGTAGTTTTCCTAAGTTTACATTGGGGTTTCACACTTGTGATTAGGACTTTGGAACCAAGTAAGAACCCAAGAAGTAACATTTTGGCGTTGTTGCCGGAGACAAAGTCCATTTCCCAAATATTTGTAGATTGGCAACATATTATGATAAGAGTTTTGCTTTGAAAATGTTTTCCTCATCTTGCAACTCCATGAAGGGAAGAAGTCAGTTTTCTTGCAATTTTTGAAAACTTGTTGTTTATTGGGTGAAACAAGCAATATTGTGAAGGGACATCAAAGTTTACATTGGTTACTCCACTCCAATTTTGGTATGAGGTATGATGGTAATTTGCAGATTTTATTTTCAAATTTGAAGAATTGAAAAATGGGAGACTTAAAATGTTTGAACTGGTCATGTGCTCCACTTAATTTGTCAACCATTCCAAGGGCTCCAAATGAAGGTTATGATTCATATTTGTTTGATTCTATTGGGTTGTTTCATGGATATCGTAAATCAGCCCCATCACATATCGTATATTTCATTAAGGTCATGAGTGAATTTCACATTATTTATGAAGATGTTTGGATAAAAACCTTTCTATGCACTTTTGAAGACCAAGCAATTGATTGATTTCATGATCTTGGCGAGGATCTAATTACTTCATTTCCAGATTTTTTGAGAATATTCCTTAAATGTTGGGAGCCTCATCGTGAAAACAAAGAATATGAAATGTTTATTGAACATGTCATGGTGCTCCTACCTTAAATCAAGAAGAATGATCCATTACATTTTTTTTATTGAAGATCAATCACATGAAGAATACATGGATGAAAAACATTTGCATGTTTCCGTTGATGAGCAAAAGCCCATCCATGAAGATCAAAAGCATGAAGAGGAAGCATCTCCCTCATTTTCCCATAAAGAAAAGGGTATGGTAAGCCTCCAAATTTCTAAATTTGATGACAATTTTATTGATGATTTGGAGATGAATGTTTTTGAAAAAAAACCTTTAAATTTGACGGTGAATGTGCCAATATATTTACTCTCTTATGTGGTGAAAAAGAGGACAGAAAGAAATATTTTTGTTTTCAAAAAAAAAATTATAGTTAAGGAATTGATTGCTGAAAATTATATGACGATCCTATATATGACACGGATGGGAGTGTTTTTAGTGAAGATAATGATAAATTATTGATCTATGTACACCCTAATGGTATGGAGAAGAATTTAGATTTCTTTCCTTTGGAACAACCATGTAATCATAATGCATATTCAAAAATTTCTACCATTAATTTTCGTCCATGTTCACTTGTAAATAATGCAGAAAATTTTCAGAATAGTGAGCATTCTATAACATAAAATTTACAGCCACCAACATCTTCAGATTTTGGTGTGTTTTCATGTAAAAGTTTAGCTAGAGATGATCAGTTATATGTTGAAAATTGTATGGGACAACAAGGTAGACAGTTAGATGTGAATTGCAGAAATTTGCAGCATTCAGAAATGAACTGACAAACCATAATATGTACACACAAAAAAAATTCTAGATCGAAAATGCAATTTGTACTTTGCTTTCATTGCTCACTAGAAGATATTTTTCAGTGGAGAAGTCTAAATCTGTCTCTTGAAAAGGATAATGATGATCTTACAATTTTTGATGGGTTGCCATATCCTCAAGAAGATTATATCAGACCTATCCAACATTGGATGGAAGAATCTCGCAATGGTGCATGTCATCTTTGGCATTAATTTGATGGTCTTTGCTATATTCATGATGATATTTCAGATGCCATGAAAACTCTAGCACATGTGTATGTACTATTTGATATCTCCCTGTTTTGGTTCATAGCCAAACACAAAAGAAGATCATTTGATATCAATAAAGAGCTAAGGTGGCTCCATTAGTTGTTTTATTACACCTAGCTCTTGTACTTTTCTCATGTTAAAGTAGGAATATGAGGAATAAGATATTGAGAGAATTAGAGTAGAAGAATAAGCTCTTCACCATTAGGTTTCATTTCACGTTCATTTGGCATTGTTAACTTGTGTTTTTCTTTCTCATAAAGTCAATTTTGATGTAATAAGCTCTATGAACATTTATATGTGGTGTTTATGTCATGTGGATCCATCCCAACACATGGTATTTCATTTGCTTGGAGGTTCTTCTCAATGGGTATACCGAGATTTTGGGGTTCTCATACACCTCTTCTCCAAATACCACGTGTCCCCAAGTTGGAGTCAGTATTACCCATCATATTAGCATGAGTGGTAAATTGTGATTCTTATCACATGACAAGTATTTTAGGGGTAACCTGCACGGATGATGATGAGCTTGAGATGCACAATTTTATTTTTGCTTAAGGATAGTACATCTTGGTTGAGCATAATGATGATTATGGATACTCTTATTTCACCATGATGTAAATGTGTGTGGACTATGTGGTTGGTTGTCTTGGTTCATGTTGCTTTCTTCATGATCACATATTCCTTGGTGTTGATAGATGGTGATATGGCCCTTAATTCTATGGATCATTTGTTGGTGATCTTCATGTCTTTGATTAGCTTGCTAGATGATGTTTCTTCCTTGGTTCATGATATTGCTCCTTGCATGTTTAGAGGGATTGATGGAATATGGTTCTTAAGGAAGAGAGTTCTAGCATTTTATGTGTATATTCCACT
>ML843209.1:7667-21538 GCA_009831015.1 Picea engelmannii
GACACCGACCATCCTTGTACTAACCAACAACATTCCCCTATGATGAGAGCTGAGTGCTATGAGCTTTGAATGCCCTGAACTGGCGGCCACTTAAAGACATCCTCCACAAGACGGATGCATTAAACAATGTGCCAAGTGGCGGGTGATCTACATGCATGATGAAATGACATGAACACTATGCTCTAGGCGACATCCAATCCGGGGAATATCCACTTTATATTAACACTAATAATATGATGAATTAATAATATTTGAAGATATTTACTCTCATATTGCTAATTTAGTTAAATAAATTTTATGTTGATAGTTAAAAAAATGAAATAGAAAATCCATTTTTAACATTCTATTTGTGGTTTTAATTAAAATTATATCAATATTTTTATTTAATATAATTTGTTGTTTTTAAATTATTAGTTTGAAAACGCTCTCAATTGTAATTTTAGAATAATTCATTGTTTTTGAATTATTGATTAAARAACCTTCTCAATTGTAATTTTATTGTTTTTAAATTAGYGATTAAAAAACATTCTCAATTATAATTTAATTTTAGAAAGCTTAAGTTAATTTTATAAATTGAATCACAAGTCAATAAAAATGTAAAAGTTTTGTTTTGTGAAATTGTACAATTCTTTAATATTTTTTTACTGTTTTATTGAAAATTGTAAACCTCATAACTATAATAATTCTTACAAACTAAAACAACATATCATTATAATAATGAAAATAACAAAAATATTAAAAGTAAAAGTAATTAATTAATATCACCTATTAATAACAATATGTATATATTGCTATTATCTAATTGTCTAATATGTATATTAGATATTAATTATAACCATGATAATATCCAAAATCATTAATTAATTGTTTGAAGAATTTGTCAAATATACAAAAGGTAAAAAACAATATAAAGCATTGTTACTACTATTAAGGTAAAAAACAATATAAAGCATTGTTACTACTATTTGGAAAGGGTTGGTTTCTTTTTATATCAACTCTTTTGCCCATCCCATGTAAACTACATGACTATAACAATATAGATACAATTCTATATACTATAAAATATAATAATATAAAAAAATAAGATTAAATTTATCAACCCAAATGTAATTATAAGTAATTATGATTTTATTGATTGAAAATCATTAAAAATTATATTAATTAAGTGTAGAAAATCAGTAAAAAAGTATATTAATTTTATCAAACTTTTGTCAAACATTTAGTACACACAAATTTCTGTCTTAAATGAACTTTGAATGTAATACTCACATACATTTATATCATAAGAAAAACACACACATTACTAAGCAAGTATTGCAACGAAAAATAACAATGAACAACAATCACAAAACACATGTGCACACCCAGAATTTTGGTAACCAACCAGGGAAAACCCCAATTTGGGGAAACCCACCAAAGAGAGATTTATTAGAGCTTCAGGAAGTCCAAAAGTTACAAACAATAATGCATTTGGCAACAAGAGAAACACTTACAGACACCCAAACTGTCCCACAAAATTCTACATAGAAAACCATGCCCAAAAGTCCGTACTGCTGTACGGTCCAACAAAAAATCAACACCTTAAAATGCGTGCCAATCAGCTGTTGTACAGTCTGCTCTGTATGGTCGTCCTCCAACAACAAACACCCACAAGCTACCTCGAAAACCATGCCTCAAATGCCTCAAATTCTATGCCCACTTCTCTGTTGCACGAACTGCACGGCTCTGTACAATATGACCTTCCTCTCAGCAATAGACTTCATCAACTCTAACTAGAAATTTCTCCTTGGGATTTGTGCCCAATCTTTTGAAAATCGTGTCAAATATGTGGCATTCACTTTCTTCCAAGTTCTTTTTCAAATCTCTCTTGACTTGTCTTGCACACTACCCTAGGCTTTCTCTCATCACTGAAAATGAATTTTCACCTTCTCCATCCCTAAATCCAATGACCAAGATCTAATCTTGCCCTTACAAGATCAAGGGACATGATTCATTCCCTCCAAAATAAATCACTTAAATTCACTAAAGTAAAATTCTACTTTATGACATAGTCACTTTAATTAAATATTAGGTCACTTTATTACAACTTTATAAAACGCCTATTACAAAGTCAAGTGCCTAGTAGTGCAAATGCAAAGTCACTTCTGCATACAAGACAAAACATGCAGAGTACCTCTCGAGCTATAAAAGATAACATTAAGTTGGTAGATGCACTAAACCTTTTGTTTAAGGGATGAGCAAAATTTGACTAAGAATATAGGGTGCACTTCAACACTAACTCGAATGTGCACCAAGGTATTCATGCCCTTTCTAGACTGAACTACACATTTCAAGAATCCAACAACAATTATAGGCTCATTCACTTCTCCAAGATTTTGTGCAACACCTTAGGGAGGGATTCAAATATAAATTCTACACCACAAAAGTTAATTAGAAACAAAATAATAGTTAACTAGAGTGTCCACATATTATAAGATCTCAAATGAGTGTAAATATGGTAGACAATTACTCAAGTTCTCTTAATCCTCAAAATATATTGGTGAATCCACATCTTTGATATTGGTATCATTGATATGCAATTCTTAAATTTCAAAATATCATCACTTTGTATGTTTTAGGTATGGTTTCTACCAAAGGAAAATTTTGGAAATGTGTTTGTTCCTTTGGATTCTTCATGTGTTGTGAGGCATCCGTATATGTGGTGAAAACTAACATTGTCTACGAGGATATCTCGATGAAAACATTTTCATACTCAATGCAAGGAAAATGAACATGGGATTGGTATTCTAAACCCTAAGGAGATAAAAACATTTCCACATTCGATGAAAGAGTTTCAACATTGGATTTATGGTTATGAAGAAGTTGAAGATGTGTGTTCTTAATATCCAAGATAAAAAAGAGGAAAATGTTGATGATATGATATATGCTCACTTTACCAAGGATTAATCATTTTAAAACATTATATCACTAAGTAATTGGATCCTTTATGTTCATGTGTTATATATTTTGTGGGATTCATTTACTTCATTATTGGAATAAATGTTTGCATCTCTTAGTTTAATCATATTTAAGATTCACTTAGGCCCTCATCATAATCAATTGTATATCTTGGCCTCTTGAGAACCGATCAAAAGTGTAGAGGAAGTTGTCTTGAAGTGATAGTGATACAACTCCTATTTGTTACTTCGTTACCCCAAGGTTGTATCCATGGATTGGGTTTTTCCACTTAGATGCTAGTTTAGGTGGTGACAATAATGATACCTCTCTACAAGTTTTGGAGTGCAGAGAACCACAAAGTTGGATGTTGCCCAAGTGAGATGAATAATAAAAGTTATTGAGTTGTTGACCTGTATTCATACATAATAATTTGAATGTTGGACAAACAGATTATGTATATCTAAACAACATATATTTCAGCGAGCAAGCAAGTTGTAATATCATGAAAATAAAACCTTTCCATAGAAAAATTTATTGAACATATGGTCATTAATTTGGAGTGATAATACTATACTTCCATAGAATGACAAATATCCATCTTCCTGAGTAGGTAGAAAGCATGGAGAAAACGCTAGCCTTTTAAGTGTATGCTATCTTCACAAGGACAAGGTAGAGTATCNGAACATATGGTCATTAATTTGGAGTGATAATACTATACTTCCATAGAATGACAAATATCCATCTTCCTGAGTAGGTAGAAAGCATGGAGAAAACGCTAGCCTTTTAAGTGTATGCTATCTTCACAAGGACAAGGTAGAGTATCTAATGCAAAACTTGAAAACAAAGAACACATATTTTTTTCCTCTTGTGTAGGTGTTGTTCAAGAATGGTTGCAATTGCAATATAGTTCATAATGATGGTACTTCACAAAAGGTTATCACTGCTACATAAAGTTGACAATAAATTGGATGTATTCCACACATGCAATGACAGGGTGGTTGGGTGGAGCACGCATGGGGAGTTTTGCAGTTGCATCTTTATTCTTTGCATATTGAGAACTTTAGGAGTTGGCCGTCCTCCTATGAGGGGTATGCTAATATTTAATTTATATATAAATATTTAGATTTTCTTTAAATCTCCCTGTTTATGTTGAAAAATATTGAACATAACATGTTTGTTAATAGCCATCCAGAATTAGAAATTACTTAAATTGTGGCGATTATGTTGAAAAATATCAAAATTAATGTTTGTCAATAGACCTCCAGAATGGGAAATTACCTCATACACATAGTTTGTTATCTTAAATACTAATAACTTTCTAATACACATTAAATTGGGTTACTCTTTCTTCATGCTTGCTTGTAAATTCTCACATCAACCTATGATAGCACTGAGATCAAACAAACTCCATCAAGGATTTTGGATGCTTGGAAAATATTTGGCTAGCTTCACATTGGTGACATTGACTAGAACTTGCAAACGTCATCTTTCATAAATTTAATTCCAGTTAAACTAAGCATTACTTTCACCATCCATGCCTCTCATTTCTTTTTTGCCAAGTTGGAAACCAAGCTTGGCTAGAAGCTTGTGGTAAACAGTATAAATAGATGTGGAATTTGCATATGGGTTCACATACATTAGCATAGATTTATTAAGTGTTGGGTGGGATCAAAATCTTGAGGTGCCCCTAATAGATCCAGGGTTAAGATGGATCTATACTAGTTTTATATTTTACTGAGCCAACACATGTGTTACACGAAGACATACCTTGTTACCAACATTTCTCCACAAAGACTATAGAGAAACTCACTTCTGTCGGTGTATAATGGGTCTAATATACCACTCTGTGCCTTTCACATATATTGACCTACATGGGGAGAAAGAGACTGTGTTTCTGTAATAAATGCTAATAAATAATAACAATAATTAATAATTTATGAAGAGCCACCTTAAATGAAGAGACATGCCTCTTGGTGAATGGGCACCCCTGCTTGGGTATATATATGGCCCTCATTTGTAATCATGATCATACTATTATTCTCATATATTTTATTCAATATATTATTTTATCCTTGTAGATTTCTTGATTTCCTCCCTACCATAAGTTAAGGAGGCACTTTTGAAGAATATATTATTTTATCCTCATGGATTTCTTTATTTCCTCCCTACCATAAGTTAAGGAGGCACTTTTGAAGACAAGTACCACAAGTGGTTTATTTAAATATTTTTAGTACAAGTAGCACATACTTGTCATGTCTTTCCTATCTACAGAGTCATTGCCTAAAAATACAAAGATTAAGACTCTTAAAGGAGTATAACTTTCTTTCCAACATGCTTGCTTGTTAAAAAAAAATTCCTGTAACTAATCGATGGCTTTCTCCTTCTGGCATGTGATGTGTAGATGTAAATTAATGTGCACATTCATACATGCACATATGCATAGATAGATGTGCCAAAATAGTTAAAACTTAAATGCATGGAAGTTTTGAAATCATGATAAGTGGATCAGTTATTGATCTACTTCTTGGGCCCCTATGGCTTTATACCTGCAAGTGTGGTTAATCATCAAAGCAAGGATTTAGTAATCAAGTAAATTCATCTAATTTTTAGTTGCACTGGAACCATTGGCTATGGTAGAATCTTTTGGAGGCCATGAGAAAGTCAAACAATTACCTAAAAATGTTGGAGCTCTGTAGATTGTTCTCTTGGATATGATTATAGTGTAACTGTAGAAGTAGGGAATTTGTAACAACCAGTACAGAGCTCAAGGCCATCATCCCACCTGTTGAGACACAAACAGTAAGCAATCTGACCATCAGAAACAAAGTATCTTATTGAACCATGCCAAATTTTCAGATATTCAAAAGTCTTACCTGACATTGAAGGTGTCAAAGCAAAATTGAAAGATGGAAGTAAGGCCCCTGCTGCTAAAGGTATTGCAAATGTATTATATGCAATAGCCCAGGCCAGATTCTGATGGACTTTGCTGATTGTTGCTCTTGCAAGGTCTATAGCCTCTAATATCTGTCAAGATGGTTCGATATAAAAGTTTTGAGCATTCTGGCATGTTTAACATGAGATATGAAACAAGAAATGAATACACTCTTATATTGGCACACATACATCATATGAACCACCTTCACATAGCAATCTACATAACAAGGCCACAAGAACATGGGTGGGAAGTAAGTCGGTGAATATGGAAGAAAAAAAATAAATTTTAAGGTACAAAGATTCCAAACCCATATCAGGCTTATGCTTAAAACAAATAATAATGAGCTTAATTTCTCATATCAGGACAATGAAAGAAGACAAATTACAGAGATTTTGTTTCGTCTCAAAAGGTTTATCAGAAAAATAGTAATGGGAATTTCAAAATGCAGTGTCTTGATTGGTACATTTACTTCTCATATTGAAATTTAAAACTCTAAGATGCCAAACTATAGATAATTAGTTATATTTTATAGAGCAAGATCAAGATAAGTAGATTTTCCACGAGGAAACTAGTAAAGAAATGAAAAAAATGCTAAAATCTCACTATATTCCAGTGATTGGAAAGGTTAAACTAGGCCTTGGAGAAAACCAGTGTTGCAAACATCTCTGATTTTTCCAGATTTTTCTGATTTTTTCCAAGTTTTTCAGGTTGCTGATATTTCTGAGTTATTCAGGTACAAGTTTATGCTTGATATTTTCCAATATTTTCCCCAATATTTCCAATAAGTTTTTTTGAACCCTCGACGATATATTCCCTAAAACGATATTTGCAACATGGGGAAAACAAATACATAGCAATGGTGTATAGACTGCATCTAACATACTCGGTTTTGAAATCGTGTAGAAAAATATTGTTGCACACCTTCTAGAACTTAATGTGATATCAAAACTTGTATTCTAAATATAGAACCCTAGACTTGTTATTTCTATAACCGATTAAATGATTTAACAATATAGGTTATGTGATTGGCGAGGAAATTTTGAGGTGGATGCTCATACATATAAATCTATGCCTAATACAAAAAAATGCACGAATACTTTTTCTATATATTTGTCCTACAATTCCAGTTGTAAGGGATGAAATGCGAATCCTAGAAAGCAGCATCTTCAACACTGAAAAACATAGTTTTACAGTCAACAAAGTAGGGAATCTAGATATTGACATTCCTCTAAATTTGTTGCGAAGGGAAATCAGTCAATCACCATGGGCACATAACATCTTGAAGATATGGAAGACATTTTCATGGAGGGGAGCAATATTGGGAGGCACATATTATCCCGAAGATGGGGAAAAAATATTTTACTACATGTAGGGTTTGCCCGTAAGATAAAGAATTATTATATGTAGGAATCTCTACAACCTCAAATATATGAAAGAAATACAGTTAACTAGGATACCACCCAAACTTGGAAAGGAAGAGGTAAGAATTAAGAGGTGATATTTGTAAGACTTGAAGAAGTACAAGGTTATGAGAAAATTCAATAATACATAATGTAACATAGAGGTCCTAAGAGAAATGCATTTGGACCAGTTCCCATAGGGAAGGAAGATATAAGAAAAGAGTAGCAAGACTTGTACGATTGAATTCAGTATTACAAAGATAGGTTAAATGTCACAACAATACACAAGACAAGATGCTTCCTATGGTAAAAGATAAGTTTCATGTGGAAAAGCTAGATCAGAGAACCTCTCTTATTAGATCTAGATTCTCAGACCAGATCCAACCAAGGTGACAAGGACAAACATGGGAAGCTTGGGAGAAATATAAAACCACTATTGGGATGGACTGGAAATGAAGATGTCAAAGGGCTTTTTCATTGAACAATATTTAGGTGGTTACACATCAATTAGATGATGGTATGTGGGGAATGATCCATGGTTTAGTTACCTAAAGCTAGCCAAACCATCTTCAAGCAGCTTCTTCCTCAAATGGCAAGTTCCATTGCTTACAAAAGGAATTGGAGTATATAGTCCTTCATTCATAGTATGAAGAGAAACAGTCTAATATTAAAGAGAACTAGTTGAGAATTTGCTCTTCTTTCATTGACGTCTTCAGCTTATGCCACAAAAAGACCATGGCTAAAAGGAGCAGCTGTATAAGGAATGAGCTGTGAATGAAGATGGAAATTATGCAGTGAATTGAAGGTGGCATGATTTGGAAAAGACAAAGAAGATGGCATCATTCAGAGATGGAGAGGGGGCACATAACTTAATATAGTGTGCAAGGATTGTGTTTGAATGTAGAGAAGAATTAATGACAAATACCACACTATTTGTTGCCTGCATTCATAGATGAAGTGAGTTTGGGTCCAATGATTTTTTTAATGATGGAATTCACATTCTGAGGAAACCCACTGGGCACTTCCCCTCATTTCAAGGACAATACCTAGGGTAAACCAGCCGGTTGCAGTTTTGGTAACCTAACTTGGTGAGAACATTGAATAAGATCTGTTATCCCCCATATTGTATGAGGATTACACATGATTTTCATCACGTGTTAGAGATTTGCAAGGTGGCATGGTGATTCTAGCCTTCCAAAGGTTGGAATTTAGATAGAAGCTTTTTCAATTTTGCATCATGGACCATTGGGTCTTGATCTTGGATAGCACTTTCCATTGATTGGATGGTGTCCTGGTAGAGGAGAATCATTTTCTCCTTGATTGATTGACATGGCTTGGTTGTCTCTTCATGGTTGCCCATGTTTTGGTTGATGCTTATGAGATGATCTTTGATGCTATTATTTTGCTACATGATGGTCACCCTTTACATGAAAGATATTCCTCAATGTTACTGTATCAGTGGTTATTTTGCACATGGCTTAGGTTGTTTGGACTCATTGATGATGGATGATGGTGAGAGCGCCCTAGTGATAGACATGCTTATGATGATCCTATTGTGATACTTGAAACCTAGAGCACTTTGTGATGACATGGACTATCACTCCTAGTGGAGTGCTCCTCTTGTACACATATTTTGATGTAATCCTAGCCCTTACAATGGCTAGTTGACACGTTTTGACCTAGTTGGAGGCTTATGATGAGAGCACCCTTGCTTATGTGGCTTGGTTTGTCACTTGGAGTGGTAGACTATGGTTTCATGCTACATGGATTTCATTTAAGCACGTGACACCATAGTGTTTTGAGGATGACTTAGCATGATTCATCTTGATGGAGGTCTACTATTTGAGTGCCCTTGCTTGCTTGGTGATGTTAAAATTAATGCAGCTGCAAGAGCCATTCTCCGGGAGGATGACAAAGACCCTAGTTGTGATCTAGGGCCCCCAATACACTCCTGGGGTTCTTGGTTTGGGACCAAGCAGTTAGAGCCATGGAAAAAGACCCTAGTTGGGCCGCTAGTGTATTTCTGGGGTTCTTGGTCAGGGACCAAGCAGTTTGATGATATAAGTCCCTAGATGTGTTCTAGGGCCCCTGGATGTGTTCCAGGGAATCCTTGCTCAGCGCTTGGATTGATCCTTGGTTGTGCACCTTGGTGGTTAAGACCCTAGTTGTGATATAGGGCCCCCAAATGTGTTATGGGGTATCCTGGTCTGGTACTAAGAAGTTTCTTGGTTACGTACCAAGCCGAGATGATGTGTGACCTTCTCTCCCGTGATGGTCCATGTGACCTAGGAGCAGTTAAGAAGAAGGGCATGATCACATCATTGACCCTCCTCGTATGCTGGGATGATAAAAGCTTATAAGTTATATCATGAAACTCATGTGGACAAATCTGCCATTAAAGAAGAACTTAACCTTTGACTTTGTTTTATTGTTTATTCTTAAAACCCCTCTCATTGACTTGTCTTATTTCCTTGTTGACTTTTTGATTTGTCATTTAATATTTTAAATGTTAAAATATTATTTGTTTATTTGTTAGGTATTAAACCTAACCCTAAAGTTATGGCAAGTAATCTAAACTTGCTATCCCTACCTACCTAAAACTATAAAAGAGTAACCTATCCTTCACTTGCCATATACTCTCACTCTCTTAGCCGAGTTTATGACTGAGGTTTTCGGCTGTGGCTTTGCTGGATAGGGCTTTAGTTTGCTGCGGCTCTTCTGGATCAGATTAATAAGTGGTTGCAGCTCTTCTGAACAGGTCTCTCAGCTCCTCCTTTGTGTGTTTTTGGTCTGCTCAAGCCACTGTGGGTTTATCCCTATCAGATATGTTTTGTTTAGCTTGCCGCTGACCTAAAAAGGTATTTCCTAGCCAAACGTAAAGGGTTTTCTTATTGTTGTTCTGGTACATTCTTATTTGTGCTTCCTTGCTGCCTTAATGGTGTTGCCTTAACCATTTGTTGGTGCCGCCCTTGTAAGCTGCCTCTCCTTGTCTGCAAGTAGCCTTAGTACCTTGAGCAAGGTTTGTTAGGGATGCCCTAGAACTGCTGGTATTTTTGCCTCTGCTGTAGCAGAATTTTGGGTTTCCTGGGCTGAAAATATTAAGGCTGTTTGTGGCCTCTTTTCCAGCCACTAGTCTGGACAGTGGTGTCCTGCTTTCAACCCTATTACTTGATAGTGGCATGGCTTTTTGATTCTCAACCAGTTGAGTTGTTTTCTGGTCTACTACCCTAAAAGTTCTTCTTGGCATTTGTCCTGATGATCATGATGAGATCTATCCTGAGGGTTTGATCCATGATCCATTAAGTTTTTCTGAGCATACATTCAGGAAGGTAACAACTGCATATCATGTATTTTGTTCTTTGTTTGGCTAAGGTAATACTCACATCTATGTTATGATTTATGTTATTAGATTATGCATCATAAATTTTTTGATGTGTTGCTGATCCAAAATTGTAGTAGCAAATGATTGGAAATTTATAAAATTATTTTTGTTTCTAGCTAGTCTACTTTTTGCCCTTAAATTCTAACATGGAATAAGATCTTAGGGCGTGAAAGGAGCTCATTTGTGACATAATTTTGAGCCTGTGTAGATCCTCTATTAAGGGTGTGTTTTTCAGATCAACAAAAAGTTGTTTTGCATTAGATCTCTTCTGAAAACAATGTTCAATATGGCTTCTTCTTTAGTCAAAGCAGAAGATAGGCTTGAAGGGGCTTCAAACTTCAATGCCTGGAAGGCTAGGGTCTTTAATATCCTGGAAGAAAGTGACTCGGATGAGCTGGTTACCAGGGTGATGGAATAACCTACTTCAAATGCAGGAAGAACAACCTATAAGAAGAGGCAAGCCAAAGCCAAGAGGGTCATTTTTGACTCAATTAAAGATAGTATGATGCCTCTTATTTCTCATCTAAGGACAACAAAGGAATGCTTTGATGCCCTAGCCAATTTGTATTGAAAGAAGGCCCCAACTCAGAAAAGGACCTTGAAGAAACAACTACGTACATTGAAGATGGGAAAGGATGAAACCATCGCTGCCTTCTTTTCCAAAATTTCCCAAACAAGAGATCAAATTGCAGTAATTAAAGTTGCACTAGATGATGATGACCTTGTACAAACAACAGTAGATGGTCTTCCAGAATCATGGGAGACATTTCTCTCATCTGTAAATGGAAGAGAAGTTCAACCCAACTTCAAGAGATTACGGTATGATTGCTTGGAAGAAGAGGGCAGACTTAAAAACAAAAATGAACCCTCCACTGTGAAAGACCATGCTCTTTCAGCCAAAGCCAAGAAATGGAAGAGGTTTCCTTAGCACAAAGGCAAAGGTAAGAAACCTCAAGGAACCCTCCTTCACAACAGAAACGAAAAGGCAGGTTCCATGCTTCAGTTGCAACTGAGGAAGAAGAGCCCCAAAGAAAGAGAACCGGAGCTGTTTCTAAAGAACAAGAACAATGCAAAGAAAGTTATCTTGTTTCAGCTCTCTCCGGTGCTGTCACAAAATCATAAGAAATTTGGTTAGTGGACAACGGGGCCTCCAAGCGTATGACAGGTTTCAAACATAACCTTGTGAACTATCGAGATAAGAAGTTCAATCTGAAGGTAGAATTGGGTGATGATGGCACTTATGCCATCAAAGGAGTTGGATCAACATCTTTTCAGCTTCAGTCAGGTAATGTATTTCATGTTGAAGAAATTCTTTATGTTCTTGGTTTAAAGAAAAATCTTATTTCAGTTGCAGTTCTAAAAAGTAAAGGGTACACAATAGCCTTCTCCAAAGGAAAGGCTCTTATGTGGCCCTCAAATGAAAGTATGAGCTCAGCCATGATAATCGGAGCTTAAGAAGGTGGACTTTACAAAGTCATTGGTCAAGTTATTCAAGCATTAGCTCATGAGATGATCAACCCCTGCGAACTATGGCACAGAAGGTTTGGACACCTCAACTATAATGCTCTCCCAGGTTTGCAAAAGATGGTAACATGTATGCTGGTTTTTTCTTTTGAGCATGATAGTATCTATAGAGGCTGTGCTCTTGGTAAAAATACAAAGAAAGCTTACCCTCACAGTAATAGAAAAACTAATGGTATCTTAGATCTTATTCATTCTGATCTCTGTAGACCTATGACAACTCCATTCATGAATGGTTGCCTTTCTTATATCATTTTTATTGATGATTGCTCTTGTAGAACCTAGATTTATTTTCTGAAAACTAAAGATGAATCCTTTAGTAAATTTCAAGATTTTAAGAATCTTGTTGAGAATCAAATAGGTAGACATATCCGTGTTTTCAGAATGGATAATGGAAAAGAGTTTGACTCCCACAAGTATGATGATCTCTGTCGAACTTCTGGGATTAAGAGGGAGCTGACCGTGTCTTATAATCCCCATCAGAATGGGGTTGCAGAAAGAAAGAACATGACAATTTGTGAGGCAGCCGGGGCTATGATGTATGATCAAAATATTTCTTTGTCTCTTTGGGCCGAAGCTGCAAGTACTACAGTCTATATATAGAATAGGTGTCCTCATAAAGCCTTGGAAGAGAAAACTCCAGAAGAAGTCTTCACCGGTAAGAAGTCTTCAGTTGATCATTTGAGAATTTTTGGTAGTCATGTCTACATTCATGTACCAAAAGAAAAGAGGACTAAGTTAGAGCCATCTGGAAAGAAAGGCACTTTTGTGGGGTACAATGAGACCTCAAAAGCTTATTGAATCTATGTGCTAGGGAAAAAATACATAGAAGTCAGTAGAGATGTGACCTTCCATGAGGAAGCTGCTTTTCGTCGTTCCAAAGAACTTCCTTGTGATACAAAGGAGTAGGAAGCTCTATCTCCAGAACCTTCAGATTCACAAGCTTTAGATGAGCAGAGGGAGGAGGGCAGAGAGCCTTTAGTGGACCCCATAAGGGATTCTATTGAGTTTCCCCTAGAGAAACCTCTTGCCAAAAGGAAGCCAACATGGTGTCATGAAATTTTGAAGGAAGCAAAAAAACATGCAACACCTAAATGTACTTTTAGGGAAAGCAAGAAGCCAGATAAGTACTCAGGTTTGATAGTTCAGTTGAATCTTGAGATTGACTTAGAACCTTCCACTTTTGATGAGGCTGCCAAACATAAAGTGTGGAAGGATGCCATGATAGAAGAATATGAGTCAATATTGAAGAATGATGTATGGGAAGTGGTCCCAAGACCTCAAGGAAAATCAGTAGTAACCTCTAAATGGATTTACAAAATAAAGCATGCAGCGGATGACAGTGTTGAAAAATTCAAAGCTAGATTTGTGGCTCGTGGTTTCTCTTAGAAAGATGGAATTGATTATGATGAGATCTTTGCTCTTGTTTCCAGGTATACCTCTATCAGAGTCATCATCTCTCTTGCTTCAGTCTTTAATTGGAAACTTCACCAAATGGATGTTAAGACTGCTTTTTTTAATGGTGAAGTTAAGCAAGAGGTTTATATCGAGCAGCCTGGGGGTTTTGTGATCCATGGGAAAGAATCCCATGTTTGCAAACTCAATAAAACCTTGTATGGATTGAAACAGGCTCAGAGATCTTGGTATGGAAGAATTGACAGTTTTCTTCAGAGTCTTGGGTTCTCCAAGTGTATAA
>ML843210.1:5854-18941 GCA_009831015.1 Picea engelmannii
ACTTCTTATTCTGCCTATTACAATTGTCTTTTGACCAATCCACAGAAGGGGATTTGGTCCTATTACAATAACCGACATGATCAATCCACAATGGGGATTGATCCTATGAATAATATATCAATAATAACAAGAATACTCTTTGCAATTACAATATTTCAACATTTATCCTGGGAAACCCTACACAATCACAAGAGACACAGCATTTATCCTGGGAAACCCTCTAGGGAAAGAAAACCCAGCAAAACTTCCTTAATATAGATAGCCAATACAATGCGCCTTGATGCGTTTTCCTCCTTCTTAGCTCAATAACAAGTAAAAAAACGGCTAGGCTAGAAGAATGTGGATAGGGTGTTGCTATGGCAAGGCTCTACCTTACTTCAGCAAATCAAAATACCTCTTAACTTGGTAGGGACATGAGACAAGGACCTTAGCATGTGCTTGTCACCTAGGGTTTTAATTCAGCAAATTAAAATAACAAAATGCAAGTAAATAGTACCATAACGATTTAATAAAGAAGAGTTACAGAAATTCACTTACATAAACCATGCTTTCAAGTAGCCAAACCCTAGTTGTAAACCTTCCACCAAGAAGAAATGCCAAAATAGTCCAAAAATAGTCTCCTTCAACAAGTGCACACCAATTTTCAGCCAAGAACCCTAAATGAGGGCGCAAATTTCAGACCTCACTAATGTGTGAGTGAACGATGATGAAAATATGAGTGAAAACCCTCAATATATACCATACCAATGACCTTAATTAAATTTTAGGTCATTAAAAGGCCGACAAGGCCAAAATACCAAAATAATATTGTTTCACGTTAAAATGTCATAATGAAACCCTAATCAAGCAAAAGGTAAGACGTCATGCCCCTTCTAGGGTGACGTTAGCCCATTTTAGGGAAAATGCAGCCTCCTGGAGCAAAACGTTAGCCCTCCCTGGGCTTCTCCAACCTGCCATGACTGTCTCCCCAAAACGTCCATGAAGATGGATGACGTCATGAGCCTCCTAGGTGATGTCCTGGGCCTTCCAGGGCCAACGTTCCAATGAAGAGGGCACAACCCCCTAGGTACCATGATACTCGGACTATTACCTCATGGAGCAAGAACCATCTCTGACGCAGGACCAAGCCGAAGGTGATGGATGTTGTTGTTGCTGACAAAGAGGAGGCATTGAAAAGAAGAAAAGATGGGCCCTCCATGGCCATGCTCAAGTCGATCTAGCTCTCCAAACTCCATGTCTAGGACCTGTGGGCCTCGAGACATAATCTCCTTAGTTATCCCTAAAAGTGGGGGATAACAGTCCCCAAACACTAGAAGTAAAGAAAAAGTAAATATAGTAAAGCTTGTAAGAAATATATGAAATTACAACAGTGAAGTAAATGATAACAGCAGCAAAGAATAAAGAAAGTATTACAGCAGTAAAATAAATGATCTCCAATAGTATAGAGATTATTTCAGCAATAGGAAAATTATTACAGCAGTAAAATAGATGACTTTTCAGCAGTAAAATAAATTATTACAGCAGTAAATAAGTGATTACAGCAGTAGAAATAATAGCCCTTTGATCATGAAATGATGCAGTAAATAAAAGGATTAAATACTAGGTTAAATTAGGATTTTAATTGCCAACAAAATCAGAAAATTAAACAATAAAAATCAGCCCTAAAACCCTAGACGTTTTGTCTTAGATGGCTGTTATAACATTTCAGAAAATTAAATTAGGGTTTTAGCAATGTAGTTTAGCTCAATAATATGCCTAAACACCCCAGACGTCTTGGTCTTTATAGCTGAAAATGAAAATTTTCAGAAAATAAACCCTAAACCTAACCCTAAAGTAGTAAAATTCAGTAGTAATGATTGACTATTTTGGAGAATAAGACTAGTGCCTACTATTTTGGGCATATGGGGTCAAAATAGAGATTCTTCTTTGGGAAAATGAAGTAGATTATTTTAGGGTGAGGCTCAGAGGTTGTCCACTACTAACCCTAGGTTAGCCTCCTAAAATATTAAGGGATGACGCAAGGGAAGATTTCTCCACTAAAAAACCTTCCAAGAATTTTGACAAGAAGGGTTTGTTCAAGAATGATCCAAGAGGATGAAGAACCACTGCTAGAGAAACAACATCAATCTAAAAATGCATTCATAAACATAACCATAAGATGAAAAGAGAACACTTACTCAAAATATCTTTCATCCATCAAAACCTTAATTTCTATGTCATCCAAGTAGAGTAGTAGAAGATCCATGAACATACCTCCCAAAAAAGTCGCCCTTGTTAACCATCCATAGCATTCTTCATGAAAGAGAACAAGTAGAAGTAGACAAGAGTGATAAATCTCCACAAGTAGAAATACTTTACAAAATGAGAAATAATTCTCTATTTATATGAGAGATCTAACTGAAAAGTTGCCACGAAAGGGTGCAACTTTTCATCTCATGAGGTCCCTGATCATCCAAAGGGTGTGACGTCTCACCAAAAGGTGCCAAGAAGTCCTAAGACGTCACATCAAGGTGCCTTGTGCCTCCAAGGGGTGTGACATGTTGATGTTTGTAGCATTGGACAAGTACTTCCACACAAGTCTAGGTGTCTAGACATGTGGAAGTCATCCAAAGCCTTCAACCATAGCAATTTACTTTAATTAAAGAAATTATTAAAGTAACGTGTTTTTTATAATTAAAGTGAGTTTAATTTAATGAAATGCTAAGGTTATTAGCATTAGTGAATTAAATGAATCTTAGCCATTGATCTCAAATGAGGTGAGACCTAATCTCAACCATTAATCACTTTGGAGATTAGGGTTATGTTTGATTCGGTCATAACTCAAGATTATAAAAGCAAGGCTAAGTGAAGGAGAAATATATCCACTTGAAAAGAAAATGACTTTTGCTCAAGTGCTTGAGTCACGAAGGACTGTGACTCAAGAGGATCAAGAACAAAAGCAAAAAAGGACTTTTGCTCAAGTACTTGAGTCACGAAGAACTGTGATTCAAGGGGATCTCAGCAAAGATGAAGAAGGACTTTCATCTAGAGATAAATTCCAAAGGAGGAAAGTGCATGTAGTGCAGCAAGGAGAAGAAAACCCAACAGCTAGAAATTGAAGGACAGATTTCTAGGGAACAAATCTGAGGTGCCTGTTATCGCACAAGTTGTAGGTTGGGCAAAGCTCGACCCAAACCACAATATGGCGACAACTGAGAGAACACGTACCCATTGTCACCTCAGATAGGTATTCCCGTCACTTTAGAGGTGAATTGATCACCTCAGGGGGGGAATATCGGGTGACCCTAGGGGGAAATGAGACGGAAAGTGAGATGGTGAGATGAATGCCCCTATAGGTCAAGTTTCTATGTGGAAGATGGATTTGATGACACATTTCGGAAAGAGCAAAAGTGATAATGCCTTAGTAAGTTTTGTGAGGTCATGGCAAAAAACAAGGCAAATGGACAAGCCTTGTGAGCCATGACAAAAGTCAAGACAAGAAGCCTTGTGAGCATTTTGCAAAAGTCAAGGCATCTAGCAAAAGTTAGGTTGAATGTACAATTCCTATGAACTAGAAACAAACAATCTTCCTTGTGCAAATAATGTAAATGTATTGATTTAGTGCGTTGGCACGTGTGACCTTATCCACCATGAAAAGAATGACGAGTTGCCATGTGTAAAAGTCGAGTTGCTTGTCTAGTTTGAATTGTCAAAGTCAAGCTGTAAAAGTCGAGTTGCATGTCTAGTTTGAGTTTTCAAACTCAAGTTGTAAAAGTCGAGTTCCATGTCTAGTTCAAGTTAGTCAAACTCAAGTTGTAAAAGTCAAGTTGCATGTCTAGTTCGAGTTGTTTAAACTCAAGTTGACAAAGTCGAGTTGCATGTCAAGCTTGAGTTATCTAAACTCAAGTTGACAAAGTCGAGTTGCATGTCATGTTGGCATATCGAGTCTCAAGTCCAATTGCAAGGGCGAGTTGTCATGCCATGCAACGTCAAGTCTCAAGGACGAGTTGTCATGCCATGCAAAGTCTAGTTACAAGTCCAGTTGAGTTGGAAAGTCAAGTCTAAAGGTGAGTTGTAAAGGCATGCACTCTATCCCTAATTTGAGTTCACTCATCTCTCCTTCTTGCGCCTAGTATATACAGAGTTTGACCCCCCTTCTTTATACAGTTGTTATGAAGCACAAGAGTGAATGAGAGAGGGCAACGTATGATTCTAGTACTGTTGTCTATTATTTTACACAATGAGAGAGGGCAGCGCTTGAGTTAATTTATTGCAGCTTATTAATACACAGTTGCAAAGGCAGTGAATTATAATGTGTATTGGTTACTGTGTAAAAGGGCAGCGAAGGATTTTTTCTAGTAGTGCTGGTTTATAACAGTAGTAAAGGACAGCGAAGTATTTCATTGCTTGCTGGGCATACAGTCAGGTATAAGACTTACTTGGCAAGCTCAATCAAGAGCATATTTCATGGTAGTTTCTCGTATATGATCTTACATATTATTTGCAAATAAAGGAAGATTGTTTGCTAGAGTTTTCTCCCTTCTTGGGTTTCTCCAAGGTAAATTCTTGTGCATGTGTGAGATTCTATTTGAGTACTTCTTCTACCATTGTTCATCATTTCAAGTGTCCATTTTTGTTGGTTGAAAGATCAAGTTTTGTTTAAAGTGGAAGAAAAGTAAAAGAACAATAAACACTTTGACATTGATACATATGTGCTTGAAAATTTAACATGGTATCAGAGCGTGTTGAAAGTTAATTTCCATGTCATCCAAGTAGTAGGAGATCCACAAACATACCTCCCAAAAAAGTTTCCCTAGTTAACCATCCATAGCATTCTTCGTGAAAGAGAACAAATGGAAGTAGACAAGAGTGATAAATCTCCACAAGTAGAAATTATTTACAAAATGAGAAATGATTCTCTATTTATATGAGAGATCTAAGTTAAAAGTTGCCATGAAAGGGTGCAACTTTTCATCTCAAGAGGTGCTTCATCATCCAAAGGGTGTGATATCTCACCAAAAGATGCCAAGAAGCCCCAAAACGTCACATCAAGGTGCCCCATGCCTTCAAGGGATGTGACGTCTCATCAAAAGGTACCATACCATCGCCAAGAAGCCCCAAACATCACACCAAGACGCCCCAAATGTCATATCAAGGTGTCCCATAGTCAAAAGGTGCAACATCCCATCATTAAAGTGAAACATCCCATCATGAAAGGGTGTTATCATCCATGGAAAGGTGTCACATCATCTCTCCAAGTGCAACATTCTCAAGCAAGGGTCCAACATCCTCCATAGAAGGTGCAATGTCCCATCAAGCCATCATCATCATGCATGCAACGTCCCATCATCAATGAGCTCAAGGTCACACCCATGTGTGCTAGGGTGTCTCTTGAATGGATTCATGTGATCAAAAGCCCCAACGTCCTCCTAGGAGTGTCAAATGACATTCCTTCGGTGGTGGGGGCGACCTCTATAAAAGTGGGGTAGTAGCCCCTCAACATCCTCCGTACAACAGGGTCGCATAGCAGGTTTGCAAGTGGGAAGTGTTTTTCTGGGAAATTTACTATAGTTGTAATTTTGTTGAGAGGATTGTTTTTGTCCTCCGAAATTCTCAATCTGAAAATTTTACAGAACATAAATTTTGTGTCTCTTGAGCATGGATGATTTTCTCTTTGATCTTTGTGCTTCCACTATAATTTTATGTCATAATTTCAGTGTAAAATTATTCAGTGATAACAACCCTAGTTTATTGTTTGAAGTCACTTGGAAGTAATTTTCAGATCTGAAATTGAATGCATTTAATTTCCTAAAAAATTGGCATGGTATCAGAGCATAGGCTCTAGAGAGAGAGGGAGTCATCTCTTGAGACATTGTTGTTGCAGATTTATGTGGCTACAAATTTTTTTGTTCTGGGCATGTCGCAATGGTGAGCACTCTTAGAGTGGAGGACAGGTTAGAAGGGGCCACTAATTTCCGGGCCTAGAAGGCTAGGATCCTTTTGCTCTTGGAAGAAAATGATCTCAAAGAGTATATTGAGATGGTGATTCCAGATCCAAAGGATGCACAGGAATTGGCAGCCCATTGGAAGAGGTAAGTGAAAGCCAAGTGGATGTTGTTGGATTCTATGAAGGATCACTTGATTCCTCATATTTCCGAGAAGAAGACAACAAAGGATATGTATGATGCTTTGGTGGGCTTGTACCAAAGCAGGAATGCAAGATGGAAGTTGATTTTGAGGTACCAACTCCTATCTATTGAGATGTCCAAATCAAATACAGTTGATAGCTACCTCATGAGGATCACTCAAATTCATGATCAACGTGTAGCCATTGGTAAGGCAGTGGATGACACGGAGTCGGTGAATGTGGCATTGAATGGTTTTCCCGGGTCTTGGGAACTATTTGTGCAAGAAATTTGTGCACGAGAGAAGTTGCCACCATTTGACGGACTGTGGATCGATTGCATCCAGGAGGAGGCTTGGATAGAGTCCAAGAATGGCAAGCAGAGAGGTATTGATGAAGAGAACCTGGCCCTAGTTGTTCATGCTAGGAAGGGAAAAAGAAACAATTCTCCAAGGAGAGAGGCATCTCCAAAATAGAGGAAGAAGAAGGACCTTAGCAAAGTCAAGTGTTTTGCTTGTCATACGTTAGGTCACTATGATTCACAGTGTCCACAACAGAAGAAAGGGAAAGGGAAGCAGTAGGCATCATCAACTGAAGTGGATGAGGTTGCAAACAAGCTTCAAAGGGAGTTCTTATTAGTCTCTAGCCTTTCTGGTACAGTTTCCAGTAGTGGGACTTGGTTGGTGGATAGTGGAGCCACAAGTCATATGACAGGATCACGGGAGTTGTTTGAGAGCTTCACAGAGTCTGACTCGGATTTGTATGTGGAACTTGGTATGGGTACCAAGCATGCAGTGCAGGGAACTGGAACAGTGTCACTTTGGATGGAGTCAGGAGATGTGTTGACAGTGACAAATGTGCTATGGGTGCCAAAACTCAGGAGGAGTGTGCTCTTAGTCTCAACAATTGAGAAGAAGGGATTTGATGTAGTGTTCCAAGATGGACAGGTGTTGCTCAAGCTCATAGGATCTAGCTCAGACACAGCAGTGGTTCTTGGAGTTAGAGAGAGAAACTTGCACAGGCTCAAGGGTCATCCTATGCGAGGGCGAGTCTATGCAAGGGCAAGCCTATGCGAGCTATGGCAAGTAGTAAAGTGGCAGTGAACAAGGAGCAGGTAGCTCCGAAGGTTGTGCAGACTCAAAGGGAGTCAGACTTCAAAGGAAGTCAGCAGGCTCAGAGGGAGAATCAGTCGTCCAGAGGAAGTCAACCTTCAAGTTCAAGAGGGAGAGAGGAGTCTTCCAAGACTATCAAGAAGGTGTCATGGGTTGAGATGGCCATGCAGGATGCTCAGAAGCGGGAGACTTCCAGGAGAAAGGTTTCTTCCAAGAAGGGTCCAAGTCATTCAGAGGGAATTGCTTCTGTGTCAAAGGGAGCAGTTGTGGTAGCAAATCCAATGTGGGAGGGAGAGCCACTTCCAGTGTGAGAGAAAGATCTACTTCCAAGTAATGATGGATGGAATACCTCCCTCGCTAAGAGGAAGTGTTTGATGTTTTGTAGCATCGAGAGGTATTCCCACATTGGCCTTGGTGTCGTACATGTGGGAATATTTGTTGGCACTCGCATTGCATTAAGAAAACCCTTTTTATATGGAGTTGGGGTTTGGAATTGTTGTTGTTGGGGCTTCACACCCACATAGAGGAATAAACAATTCTAATTTAATGTTGAGTTTAGAAGGGGTTCCTAAACTCACTCAATAGACTCCTATAAAAGGAGATGCAATGTGAGGAGACACTATCACATCTCATTGTGACATTATGGAGTTGGCATAAGTGAGTGATCACTTGTGCCAAGGAGATTGGGGTGACAATTTCAGCAAAGGAAATTCTGCACTTTGGCAAATCTGGCTTAAGGTTTCTAGACTTTCTGGTTTTAGTTTTTCTGCCAAGAGAGAGAAGCCACACATGTGAGAGGGAGAAAACAAGTCGCATGTGTGGTACGGACAAACCGCATGTGTGAGGGAAAATAGGTCGGAGTACGGACAGGCCACACGTGTAAGGGTACAGTTGATTAGGCAGGACCGTACAGAAGGGTGATGTCAACACTCGTACAGCGGGGTGACATCAACAGGTCCGTACTGCAGGTTTGCAAGTGGGAAGGAGTTTTCGGGGAAATTTGTTAAAGTTGTAATTTTATTGAGAGCATTGTTTTTGTCCTCGCAAATTTTCAATCTAAAAATTTTACTGAACATAAATTTTGTGTCTCTTCTGCATGGATGATTTTCTCTCTGATCTTTGTGATTTTGCTGTAATTTTTTGTCATAATTTCAATGTAAAATTATCCAGTGATAACAACCCTAGTTTATTATTTGAAGTAATTTTTAGATCTGAAATTGAATGCATTTAATTGCCTGAAAATTTGACAAGATCCCACAGAATATCCTCTCCAAACTTCACACTAGCTTACCAAATTATACTATTTTCCAAGTCTAGGTATGGGAGGGTCATTATCCCCCCTTATTAGATGTGCCAATACCCAGACCAAGAGGTATGTCCTAGGGAACCCATCAAGGAGTATGTGCAATGGTAGTGGTATGGATTGGGGTTTACTTCATGGGGTGGATGTCATTGACATGCAAGGCCATGTATAATAGTCATCCTCATGAGCGCCTTCCTAGAGGGAACGCTTAGGCAATGAGATACCCTTTCCACGGCATTGTGTCTTTCCATACCCCTGTTGATCCAGGTGGACATCGGTGGCTACCAACCTATTCCACTTTTTCAAATCATAGTTTCCATCTTGGCAATTTTTCTATAGTTTTTCAAGTCCCAAACTTCTAGGGCCATTTTGAGGCCCTAAACGACGTTTTTTTGACTTGGCAGCACCCAGTAGATCTTTGTTGGGATGTATTGGGTTGTTCAGAATGTGTACTCCTCGGCTAAACCTTTCCGACAAGGTACCGAGCACCCCAAACGGAGATCTTGTGCAAAAGTTGTGCCCTTGAGAAGTTTACTTATCAACTACCCCCATCGGGGCCCACAAAACCTTTGGCATTTCATCTTTCGAGGTTAGGGTTTTCTCATTTATGCTTTATATTAAAAAGGCCTTTGGAGCCTCATTATAATCAGCTTCTTGTGAATGAGCGTAGCCAACACATCTCTCTTCAAAGATAAGCTACCACCATTCTAGCTAGCTTATGTTCTTTGCATTTTACAGTCTTTTGTATTCCAGAAAATCATTAATAGAATCTGAGTTTTACTGTATTACTGTGTTCCTTGCAATATCTCTATGTATTTCCTTGTTATATCTCTGTTATATTTCTGCCTTCATTTCATTCTCAAAATAATCTAGATCACTTGTTTGCCTTTTTCTTTATAGCTTTAACCTTTTTTGGCTTTTGACATTTGATTTGCTAAGTCCTTTGATAAGATATGCATTCATTGCATAGGACTTGGGGTGATGGCCTCTTAGAGAGGGGGTAGAGCTCATGCTTCTTTCTTTTTCTTGGTTTTTAATACTTTTCTTTTCTTGTTTGTTTCTTTGCCCGGCATTTTGAATTAGGGATTTTGCTCTTTCTATTTTTTTATAAAGCTACATCAACCTCGAGCTTTCAAGCCCCTTCTTTTCATGGGATTGTGAAGCACAGACCTTTTCGGGATACATGTAACAACCAGCCCAAAAGAAAGAACGACAGACATGTCAGGATGGAATATGTATTCATGGTGAGGGATATGGATACGTTACCCCCATTAAGGCCCCCCGATAGTACAACTTTGCCCAAGAGTGACAACACTTGACTAGAAGATGATAATGACCATCAAGGTGAGACAAGGCAAAAAAGTATAACTTCAAAGCATCATGATTCATTATCCAAATCAACCCATGATCACCATTTCAAGCCTCAAGTATTAACATTATCACTCAATATGAAGTGTCAAAACACTGTGCCTGAGTATGTAAATCCATCATGTCATATGAGTGAGCTGAGCTGAGCATGTAATGGAAGGCATCTGTGGGCAACTATCTGTGGAGAGTCTGGAATGGCATCAACGGATCTGTTGTCTGGAATATGGATCATGGAGAAAACATTTCTCCTCTAGTTACCCCTAGGAGTGAGGGGGTAATAGAGACCACATACCATTGGAGACTAAGGAGGCCAAGAACTCTAGGGCCTAGACAACTTGCAAGGACAAAGAATTATGTGGTGAAGGATCTGAGAAGAGAGACAAGAGACGAATTCTGTCTCGAGAAAAAAAAATGAAGAAAAGCAAAACTAATTAAACAAAAAGTAAGGAAGGAAGCTTGGCAGAAGTATGAATTCCTTGAATACGGAAATTCAGGCTGAACCAGACCATCAAACCATACCTGCAGAGGCAAATGTCCAGAGAAGAGAAGTCCACGATTTTCAGGCAGAACCCATGTGAGAATTCTGGATAAGATATTTTTATTAATTTCCAACAAATGACCACAAAAGTAGGTCAATGGCACTAAAAGACTACATGCATTGTAAATACAATGTGGAAGTGCGAGATGAAGTAGTCTAGGTGAAGTAAGAAAGAGAATACCGTGAGAAAACACAGCAGAGGAGGCAGTCTGATTTGTAAAAGACAGTCCCATTTTTGCAAACAAGGACAAAAAAGAAAAGGTTTTGTCATGAACCCAGCCACAGCAAACAGAACCCTAGCAGAAAAGTTCTCTGACATGCTGAGGAACAGCCTGAAGAAACGTGACTTGGAGGTTTGAGAAAAAATATTGGTAATCAGACACACAATTTGTTCCCAACATTGAGAGAAGAAAAAAATGCACCCATTTTGAAAAGTTTCAGACAAAGCAGAGAAGTCCAATTTTTTTGCAGAAACAGACCCATGTGAATAAGCAGAATCTGCATGAGTTGGGCGAGAAGATGCTGCCATCTCAAAGAAAATAAAAATTATAAAAAAAAGTATGCGGATTTGTCACAAACATGACCTACCAGAAATGGCAGAGAGATTGACATGGGCAAAAGATGCCCTAGCACCTAAAAAGAGGTGGGCATAATTTCGAAGGGAAGAGCAGCCCAGAATTTCCCAGAAATTTTACTCTAGGAGAGGCAGATGTGTACCCTAGTAGACTGATGTTTGTAGAAAAGACATAGAATCCAGAAAAGTGACATGGCAGACTGACATGGAGAATATCAATGCAGAAGACTGATGTTGTGGCAGAAATGACCAGATTTGAGATGATTGGAAGTGATACCAGAGGTAACTTGTTTGAAATTCAGATTGTTTGGTTGATCACAGCGTATTGCTGTTTTCTAATACCTAGTTGAGAAGTTCATTTATTGAATTACTGGGCTTGACATCGAGTCAAGGGCAATAATTGTTTTTTTGAAACTGGTCATTCCAGGGAAAAAAAGGCAACAAAAAAAATTGATATATGGGGAGGATATGATGCGGGGGAATCACAAAAAGGATGCATGGTATAGATGGGTATGGGGAACCTAAACACATTTTATAAAAGAAGATAGTGACATGAAACCAAACACCCGAGAGAGATAAGATAAGATAATTTTATTAATATCCAACAAGAGACCACAGAGTTGGTCAATGAGACTCAAAAGTACAGCCAATGTGAATACACAGTGGGAGTGCAAGAGCAACTCCTATCACTACTCTACTAAAAGTAGAGAAAGAGATAACTAACTAGTCAATAGAAACACAAGAAGTGCAGATATACAACCAAAACCATGTCACGCATACAATGCAGACGTCAAGGCATGTTGGGGCTAGAAGCAGAATGACGAGAGAGAGAGAGAGAGGATGGCTCCCAATCCAAGTCATCAATCATTGTGAGGGCCCAGGGGACCAATGCACTACCTAATGATGTCATCTGGAGAATATCCGGGGCTAAGGGGGGCTGGTTATGAAATCTTGGGGGAGCCCTAGATCAATGAGGTCCATCGCTCCTAAAATCCAAATTCAAGGGGAATAATCTTTGACTGGAAAACTAGCTACTCGAGTGGACCTAGGGAGCAATAGTTAATACTCTATGCATAGAGAGTCTAGCCCTAAGACCTCCTGCTAATCTATCCGGTGACCTGGTAGGATATGTTACACTTATTGCAATATTATCACCATTATCGCAATAAATAGTTGAAAAATCGAAGCAGCAATAATATCGCCATAAATTATCGTGATAATTTCAGTAATTATCACAATAATATGGAAAATATCGCCTTCTCTGCTTCAATATCACCTTATAACCAAATCATTGGTCTTTTAACCCCCATTTGGTAAAAGTGAGTTAGGGGATTGAGCTATGAGGATGCTGTAGCCTGTGACCATTTTCCATCAAGCAAACAAGGAGAAATCCGTTGTTTTCATTGCCATGATTCATCTCATGAGATAGATTTATTTCTGTTTTGATGTGATTTTGTATCATCCTGTCAGGACTTAGGACAGATATCATATTCCAGTATCGATGTGTGATGTACCACTTGACATCTTATACATCTTATATATCAGTTTTATTTTCATATTAATGTAGAAATGTGTTTGTTTGATGTTGTTGTTTAAAAAATTGGAAAAAAATGGTTATTTTTGTATTTTTTTAAGTTTCCTAATATTGCCGATAAGTTATATTCCAGACACTCAGCGATAAATTCACCGAGATGATAAATGTAACATTGATCTATAATAGGATCCAGAATTGAAGATTCTCAAAAGTCTTGCGGAGGTCAGCCGACCCATCAAAGGTGAGGGGGTCAAGAAGAAGTCCAAGGTCTCATGATCTAGTGTTTGAACTTTGAAGTGATATGGCCTCAGCCTGCAATTTGTTGCCACCAATAGATGTGCTAACAGGGAAGAAGGAAGTGATCCTCTTGATGGGATCTAGCTGGGGAGGACTGCATAGGGTCTGAGATCTATGCCTTAAAACCTCCTTCATGAAAAGAGAGAAAAACGATGCATGCAAAGCTGCTCAAAGAACCCATACCAATATAGCTCCAAATAGATGGATAGAGTATGTAGAGGTCTCTAGATAGAGGGATACTCACTATAGTGACTGTCT
>ML843211.1:13604-35880 GCA_009831015.1 Picea engelmannii
TATACTCGTTTCTTAATCTTTTGGAGTTATAATCCTATATGAATAATACTATAATGACATAATGCCCAAATTCTTAATAGTTAAAAACATGTAGGAATTTTGCAGCCTGAATGTAGGAAGCAAGGTTGTGTAGAGTGGATGTGCAAATTTTCCACTCTGTTTATGTTTATGTTCTTTTGTTGTTCTATTCGGTTATGGCAGTAAGGGATAGGGTTATGAGGGTTCCTACATACAAGGTCTTGCCTTGTGATATATCTCTTTGATATATCAACGAGGTCCAATAGTAGTACTTGACCTAATATCTCAGAGCTATAAATAAGGAATCTTGATCATACCCTTACTCGTATTATATAATTTCCCAGGTATGTAAGAGTAAACTTCCTTAGTGATATTCTCGACACCTGTTGGAGCATGCTATTTTGGGGAACAACGCAAAAATCAATGAAGCAATTGATAAAGGGTCCATAAGTTGAGCGTGCACCAGAATATGAGGAAAATTAACACACCAGATAATAGGGAAATGTAACATGAGGCACAGGAAAGGAAAAGGCAGAAATAAGGACAACATGACGAGGAAACGATTAGATCGAGGACCAACCGTGCATAGGAATTTACAATGTGGAAAAACCTAATCCAATTAGGGTTAGGGTTCTGGGTTATGATTTAAAGGGTTTTTACCCACTTTTGGTAATATAAATATATGATGTATGAGGTAGTTAGGACATCATCATCAACATCTTTGAGCATGGTTGGGAATACCTTTGAGAACCTTTTTGATTTTTGATTTAGTCTTTGATGAATGTTTTGGTTGAGAGCTGTGGAGGTCATACTGGGTCATATGGATTATAACTGAGGGTCAGGTCGCAAGATGTGGAGCTTAGTGCAACATTGGTCAACCTCACCAAACTTATGATGTAATGCGTGTATTACACTAATTTGATGAATATGAATAAAGAAGCATATAATGCCAAATCTTTGTGGACATATCCTGTGGGGGGTGAAACACAATAAAATATTGTTTCAATGTGTGGAATGTTGATTTCATGTCTTTTATGATGAATGAATGAATCTATTAGAGTTAATTTACACTGTGCACTAGATATTTTATGTTATTTTATGCAAAATGAATGTTAAATGTTAAATAAATGGTAGATATGAATGATGGTATGGTATATTTGTTATATCCAATGTAGAATTCATACCTAACATCCCCATGAGCACCATCACTTCCATGACTGTATACATTTGGGTTCTATAGTCACCCAGAAGCCATCTCAGATGAGACTACATTGTGGACTCTCTGCGCATCTTTTCCTTCTGGTCTCCAGAAAGGTCGATGGCTTGTAGGGTTTTGTTGTAAACCTAAAGGTAGAACCTAGGTCAACCCAAACATTACACCAAATGGTTCCATTTCCAGTTGGAACTCAAAATATTGGTTTGGAAGGGATTTGATGAGAAGGATAGTGAAGAGAATGCAATAGTAGAAGGGGATTTCCAGGCCATGGAATCTGACTAAGCATGAGAATGAAAGATGGTTGGAGACAAAACATCTTGAGTTTGTGCAGAAAGACAATAGGAGATCCAAGTATACACCGCACCAATATTTGGACAGGTATGTGTTTACTGATTTGCACGAGGCATTTCTCAATTATTTCCCAGAGTTGTTGCAAGAGTGGATATTGAGGTTGAAGGATACTCATCCCACTAATATGATAGGTCCAATAGAGTGGAATACTAAGAGTATTGTGTGGTTGGATATGGTTAATAATAAATTCACATGAGCAATGGATTTGTGGATATAAAATATTGTTGCAGGATTTATTATTGAGCTTATAGTTGATACTGTGAAGTCATATACTACTGCAGAACATGAGTTTCTGAAGGGAACAAGAGGGAGGTACATTAGGTCAATTTACATGTCGATAAAGATTCTATTACATGATAAAGGTGTTATGAAAATGGATTCATACAACTAAATCACTCTGTGCACATGGGAGAACTAGGGGAGGCACTAAGGATGATCTGAGATATGAAGAGGGATATGGAGAGAGGCCAAAAGAAGGAAGTAATGGAACCTATTATGATGGATGAGGAAAAAAACAAGGATATATTACAGAGTGGGAGTGAGGTGCAATATACGACCCTACCAATATAATATCAACAGTAAGAAGAGGGCAGTAGCCAAGTGGGAGGGCTTGGATAGTGATGAGGATGAGGTAGAGGATCTCCATGCGACGAGGCATATTGAGGAAATCCTACACGTCACATATGAGAGGAAAAATAGAGATCAAGGGTCTGGCATAGAAGAATGATCTCCATTCCAGATCCAAATTAGTGTGGAGCCCACAACCCCATGTGCGACTAAGACATTTGAAGAGAAAAAACTGATTATCCAGCAAATGATTAATAGTAGGAGGATTTTTACATGATGAGGGTCCAATGGAAATTCAAGTAGAACTATATGTTCAACTATCATTAGTCAGGTATCTACATCACAAGGAGGTGGTAGTACAACAAAATTCACAATGGTAGGAGAATATCCAACTATTAGGTTACTAAAGTTCTGTGGAGAAGGGTTGGAGGACCCAGAGAATCATTTTTTTATTTGTGAGAAAATCTGGGAAACTAATCATATTACAGATGAAGATACAAAGGTTGCATAGTTGGAAATCCCATTCAGGGATTGCACACTGGATTGGTATATGGGCCTCACAGTAAATAGCCTAGAAGGAGCACCTACAATTGTCACAGATGTGAAGAAGGAATTAATCAATGAATTTCAACGACCTAGTTCGGAGGATCAGTTCATGAACAAGATGATAGAGATCAAACAGAAGTTGAGTGAGTCAGTATGGGAGATTGATCAGGAGTTCAAGAGGTTGAAAGGTAAGTTGAAGTACCCTATTAGAGTTATGCAACATAGACACTTATTTGTTAATTCATTATTACCACACCTTAATTATCCATTATGTCAACATAAGTTCCAAAGTTAGGCTGAGGCTTTATAGGCAGCCTTGCAATTGGAGGAGAATCAATATAAGTGTAAAAATCCAGTCGTGGAAGATCTGAGAGAAGAACCGAAGAACCTGACATTTCGGTTGAATCAGAATAAGGGAAAGGAGAAGAGGGAATATGTCTGGTGTTCACTATGTAGAACATAAGGACATCATAAGAATGAATGCCCAACGTTTGCGCAAGATTTGGGAGTAGGAATTCCAAATCCTTTATCTACAAGAGGACCATGGTGTGAGATATGTAGAGCACATGGAAATGATCCCAATCATTTTCCAATGATGAAAGAGTATCAAACAATACCCAAGAGTACATTTTGTAATTTTTGTAAGTTGGTAGGACATGAAGACAAGGATTGCATAACTTTGGAAATAATAAAGGAGAGGATATCATATACTTATAGGGTGCAGAATGAACACATGACATGACAACCTATGTAGCAGTTTGGAGCACAACCACAGTATAATAACATGAAATAGTTTGCAGCACCACCACAGTATAATAATGTGTAGCCACAGTATAATCAAGCACCACAGTATAATACACCACATGGAGACAATTAAAGAAACAAAGGAGGCTTCCGAGGAGGATGTTGTGGAGGAAGAGGACTAGTGACATGTCATAAATGTAAAAAACCTGGACACTATGCAAGGGATTGTCTGCAACCACCTGCGACATATATGTATTGTCGTGCAATATATCATGATACAAAAGAATTTCTGAAACTGTTGACAAAGATACAAGAAAAGAGAAGTCAGAACAATCAAAATGTTCAATGGATTGCTTTGGAAACTAGAGAAGAGGATGGGAAGAAGATCAATATAGTTACTAGAGGTGGAACCAAGATAGGAGTAGATGTTGCAAAGAAAAATCATGACCAACACTAGTGCATCAGAAAGAATACAACACCTGAACATAAGTTCGATGCGTGCAAGGAGAAGGAGACATTCAAGGAGGCTAGATGAGATATTTTTAAGGAGAATATTTCATATAATTTAGGAACAAATCCAAGAGATGATATACCAATGTATGACATGCCTCACTTATTTGATCAGACCAATAGAGAACAAACTTCAGAACAAGTAATCTTAGAAACTTTTTTGGTTCTTGTGTGAAGTTGTTGAATGATAAAAACTCTTTACAAGTATTACTGAGTTTATTAGAAAAGTGAAATTCTGGAGAAGAAATGAAATTAGAAAATAATATATTTAATCAAATCCATAAGAAGAGAAGGACAAGTAGGGAATTTAGGTTAAATGCAAACATTGGAGATTTTAATATGGGGGATATAATACTAGATTTGAGGTCTGAATTAAACGTTCTTCCTAAGAATACATGGGAAGCTATGGGGGAACCTACACTAGGGTATTCACCTATTTAGTTGAAGCTATAAAATAAACATAGAGTGGTTCCAATTGGTATATTGAAGGGGATACCGATAGATATAGATGGTGTGTGCACCATGAAATACTTTGAATTCATTGACATAATGGATAACACTACACCCTATCCAACATTGTTGGGATTGGATGGGAATTTGGTAATCAGAATATCATCAATTTGAAGACCGGGAAGATGATCTTTGAATCAAGAGAATACAGAGTTATAACACCCTTGGATCCTTGAGAAGGAGGAATATATGTTGAACCTATGACAAAGAATTCCATTATAGAAGACATAAACCAATTGTATAGAACTATTGCATGAGAAGAAGACTACATTAACCCCACTGCAGATGGAATGCTAAGTTGGAGAAGTATTAGTTCATGTGCATCAGACTCTAACATAGCTATAAATAATTGGTAACAACGTTTACATGAACTATCTACTAGAAGATGTGTAAGAATGACACACACACTAAGATGGATTGGTTCAGAGGTAAGAGAACGTCCAACATTTTAGGGTCAAAATAATTTGGGAGATAATGATCTGTTTCGAACAACATTTTCAGAGATGACATGGGTAGAAGGAGAATTTGGAGAAATGAAATTTCATCAAAGACCATATGCCAGGCCAATCAAATAGAGACTTTATAAGATTAATCCAATGTATAAACAAAACTATAAGACAAAAGTTGTTAAACAGGACAAAAAAAGGTGCAAATCAAAGAAGAGGCACATCTCAAGAAAGAGGCACAGTTCAAGAAAGAGGCACAACTCAAGAGGTGTATTTCAAGAAAGAGGCAAAGTGTATGAAAGATTGGCTTAACTCATGGAATTAGAAGAAGATAATATTATAGTTGGTTTCCATCAAGAAGTATAGAAAGAAAAGGACAAGGCTTAACATGACAAACATATTAAGAAGAAGAACTTCAAAGAAGGAGATCTGCTTCTCCTCTATGATAGTAAATATTTACAACACCCAGGGAAGTTCAGGATGCATTGGCTAGGGCCATATGAGATAAAGTCCATCACAGATGGAGGTGTTGTGCAACTGCATGATTTAACAAGCAAGTAGATTCAATGATTGGTGAATGGTATTCGACTGACAGTGTATAGGGAAAATCAACTTACTAATACTTAGTAGTTAAAATGTAGAAAGTAGAATTGTACATAGTGTATATAGTAGGAGTCAAAAGAAGAAAAAGAAAAGAAAAGAAAAAGATTAGAAAAGAAGAAAAAGAGAAAAAAAAGTGGAAAAATGAGAAAAAGACAAAAATAAGTTAGTAGATGGATAAGTGGTAGACAGATAGTTGAAGGATACAATGCACAACAAAAGCTAGAAAGTGGTACGACAGAACATGGGAACACTGGGAAACAAAATAAATGACTAGACAAAAAACACAACACGACGGGATAGAAAGCGACCGGAAAAAGAAAGATGATGACTGGAAAGTGGGACATGACAGAGCATTTATGAAAGACCTTATAAAAGAAGGAAACTTGCAAGGTAAGCCTCATTGTGACTTGGAGTAGATGAGAGATAAGGAGACAAAGTTGAGCACGAGTAGGTATCTCTGAGGAGGTTAAGTGAGGATTCATAGAAATTCCTTCAAGAGATAGAAGAATGACATCATCGAAGGTTGGAGCTCCCAATAGAGTCATGAAAAAAACACGAAGTGTTGTGAAGTCCACAGAGAAAGAAACCAAATAGGTAGAAAAACCTATTCATCCAGAAGGAATTGTCGATGTGGATGCAATCCCATCACCCGTTCAGGAACCAGTTATCCCAACACTTATCGAAGAACAAGAGCCAGTCACTGAGAAGATGGATGTGGATCCAAGGGACGGATAACAAAACCATACCAAATAATAGAACCCCACACAACAATTGGTTTTGGAAGCACTGCAACAGATGAATGAGGACAATGATGAGAGAACAAAATCAGACAAGCCTAGGGCACAAGCCATGATAGAGAAACAACTTGTCACAAAGACAATGCCGCAAATAGAAGAACAAGTGCAAGTGGAAGATGTTACATGTGAACCATATTCAAACACAAAATAAGAAGTGGATGTGCATCAAAAAGTAGGACCATCCACCACAACAGAAAAGTGAAAGGGAAAACAACCAATACAGAGGTCACCGTGCAAACAGACAGAAGTCACAATAGCACTACCGCGCATAACATAAGGAGTGACAATCCTTCCAAATATTTTAGGATGTGCAGAAAAACTGAGGTATGCAGACCATGACATAGTAGACATAGGTAAATTCCCTAAATTTGAGCTGCAAGTATATATGGAAAGAAAAGGGATATGTTCATCCTAAGTTCCAATATTAGAACCAAAGCAGTAGATTACAAGGTTGTACAACACAAGGATAATGAACCTATTGGAAATACCTCATTTTGGATGTGGAAAGGATGTGGATAACTGCGTCAAATAATTGTTGGCATTAGTACATGGGGGTATTCTGTGGATGGACAGGCTAGTATCAATCGATGTTGAAATTATTGAAATAATCACAGGTCTTCCAACATATGGAGATAAGCCTAAACAATATTTGGATGAAAAAACTAAGGAGAAGGCCCTAGAAGAGGAAACGAATAAGACATATGGAACAATGAGAGGGTCTTGGGGAATTATAATCAATAGGATCAATGAAACTGCAACAAGAGTGACAACTAAGATAATGACATGCAAATTGTTAAGGAAGTGTCGCAAAGAAGAAGCACCAACATGAGTGATAGCAGCAGTAGCACAGTGCGCGAAGGGGACTTTACTTAGCTGGAGTCCATACTTAGTGAACTTATTTTTGGATGATTATAAATATACATAAGACGTAGGTACATATTTCCATTATTCATGGCTGACCATACTCATAACATTGGTGAGATGGAGACACCCTAAATATAGTGCATTTTGTCAAAGGATAGGAAAGTGTCACGCAATGCAATATGCGTCATTGTGGCACACTTCAACCGCAAAAGAAAGGAAGGCCAACTACAGTATATTTGTGATTTAGATTGATGAAATATAGGAAAAGGTGGCTGAGACATGGATGATACCACCAGAAGTGGTGGAGAATCATAAGAACATAGAACATTTTTAGGTATCTAGACACAATGTATGGATTCACTCCAAAAAGGATCCAAAGAAGAATTGTTTGCCGATGAGGTATTGCGTCACTGGAGAGGAAGTCCAATGGGACATGAAAGATTGGCTAGATGAGTGGAAAGTACCAATGGTTTAAAATAAGAGAAAAAAGGAAAGAAGCCAGTAGAAGCTGGCACATCGCAGAGATCGAATAGTCTAGCAATTAATATAAGGAAGGATGTTGAGGGCGCAAAGGATATAGGAGGGAGTGATATAGTGAGAAAAACTAGACAATGGAATACTCAAAAGCCAACAACACAGGATAATGATCGTGGCGAAGTGACTAATGGAGGATCACAACAGAAGGATACTAGTGGAAATGCATAAAAGGAAAAAATAGTACAGGACCATGCAACAGAGTCATGGGATGATGCTGAGAAGAAAAGAGATAAGATCATTAAAAAGCTATGAGAAGATAAGGAATCCTTGGAACAATTTAAATTGAATGCAACACATCAAAAGGAAAAGGTGCTGCCACAACAGACTATTCGGAAAAAGATAGTTCATGTGCAGGAGACAATCCAAATTATAGCATTAGGAAGTAATCACTTTTCTATCACTAAGGATATGCTGCAGATGGATGAGGAGACAACAAAAAAACCACTAAAGGATATTGACCACTTGAACTTGGAATTGGACAAGGTCCCCACTAAAGCGTTGTACAAACTGAAAGTTAGGGTAGCACAAGAGATTCAATCAAGAGCACGCATGTATGAGACAGAGTTACAAGTAGCTAAGGACATAAGGGACACATTGAAGATAACCCTCAATGAAGTGAAAATTGATAAGGATGAGAAAAAAACAACACATTGGCCAGATAGAACAACACGTAGAAGAGGTGTTCAAGTCAATTACAGTTAGTGCGTAGAAAGGGGAGCAGTTACAAACAAATAATCTATGGAGAAATATAAGAGCCATATCACGAACTTGATGACACTCTTGAAACCAAGCATGCTACCAAAAATTAGATCATAGAGAGAGCAGGAGGTATCCGAGAACATGGAGAACATAACACATCGTATCAAGGAAGTTACAAATTTATATGATGGAAGCACACAACTATGGAAAAACCTACAGGAGGATGAAAAGTTGCAGGTGTTGGAACAAAAGGAGGAAGGAGTCAACACAGTCGCATGGGATTTGAAGCAAAAGAAGAAGGAAACAAACATACAGGATAGGATGAGGAGTGCACAAGAGTTAAAGAATTTATAGGAATAATTGAATAATGTGAAAACAGAGAAGCATTTGAGGCAAGCTCAGCTAGAGCCATTGCAGGAAGATGCGGAGAATATATTGACAAAGATGGATACAACCAAGGGGAATATGGAAAACCTTAAGTTGGAAGATGAAGAAATACTGAAAGAACATATCACTACATAGACTATGGAGTCTTTTGCAGAGAAGAGCACATAGGTGAAGACTCATCCTAAAGAGATTTTAGGTAGATTCTAGTAGTTGGAGAAGTCTGTGAGAGATGCAAACACTACCTAAGTGACTCAGGATGAGCCATAGGTAAGTGTTGGGGTCCTGTTGGAGTAGGATATTTTGGGGAACAATGCAACAATCAATGAAGTAGTTGAGAAAGGGACCACAAGTGGAGTGCGCGCCAGAAGATGAGGAAAACCAATGCATCGGATAATAGGGAAAATCAGCATGAGGCATAGGAAAGGCAAAGGCAGAAAGAAGGACAACATGATGAGGAAATGGTTGGAATGAGGACTAGCCATGCGCAAAAATTTACAATGTGGACAAACCTAATCCACTTAGGGTTAGAGTTTTGGGTTATGATGTAAAGGGTTTTTACCCACTTTTGGTAGTACAAATATATGATGTATGAGGTAGCTAGGAAATCATCATCAACATCTTTGAGAACGGTTGGGAGTACCTTTGAGAACCTTTTTGTAATATTCTAGGTATTAAAAGTATGTATAACATAAATAAAATGCTAGAAATGGCAGATGAACAACAATATAACCAGAACAACACCACAATAATACCAAAATGATACCATAATAACACTAGAAAGAGCACTGTGATTACAGAGAGAAATGTTCACTTGCCTCTTCAAGGGGGAAATCTCTAGCAGAGTAGAGCTCTATTACAATAATATCCAAGACAAAAGTTCTCATACCCTCAACTCCTATTTATACTTAATATGTCTATAAAAAGAACCATATAAAGGAAGATCCTTCTAGAAGCGGAAGCTTCTATTAGGTCTTCTTACATTTGACTTATTCTTCCTTATTGCTAGGCCTAATTAATATTGACCTTTATTACATTGGAATATATTATTCTACCTATGTGAGGGGTTAGGTCCCTAACATGTCCTCCCCCTTAAAAACAACCTTGTCCTCAAGGATTGAGATGTGGAAATTGTTTCAGAATGGTAGCTGGTTCCCAAGTGGCATCTGCTAGGGTTGTATCTTTCCACTAGACTAACACTTCCTTGATGGTTCGTTGACGCAGGCGATGCTCACGCTGGTCCAAAACTACTTGTGGTTGTAGAAAAATGGATCCTTCTTCATCCAACTTGGGAAGGTTGGTTTGAGTTTGGCACTTAGTTCCAATCACCTTCTTTAAGAAGGAAACATGAAAAACAGGATGTAGCTTAGAATGACTGGGCAAAGCTAACTGATAGGCCACCTGTCCCACACGCTTGAGAATGGTATAAGGACCATAAAATTTGGGTTCTAGTTTCTAACAATGGTCATCCTTGAGGGAATTTTTCTTGTAAGGTTTCAGTGGAAGAAACACCTGATCCCCTTCCACAAATTGACGTTCAGAGGGACCTTGATTTTCTTGTTACTTCATGCGATTCTGTGCCATGACCAAATTCTCCTTGAGGGTACGAAGAATAGCCTCTCGAACTGTAAGCATTTTGTCAACCTCCTGGACCTTCGAGACACCTGGTAAATATGAGAGAACCGAAGGTGGATTTTGTCCATATACCGCTTCAAGAGAAGTCATGCAGGTAGTTGTATGGTATGAATTTTTGTACCACCATTCATCTAGTGGTAACCATTAAGCCCATTGATTTTTCTTTTTCAATACAAAACACCTCAAATATGTTTCCAAACACTTGTTGACAACTTCAGTTTGACCATCATTCTGGGGATGATAAGCTGTGCTGAGATGCAATTGGGTGCCTTGTAGCTTGAATAGTTCTTGCCAAAAATTTCTAGTGAAAGCTGGGTCACGATCAGAAACAACAGAATGTGGCATGCCATGAATCTTGAAGACCCGATCCATGACAAGTTGAGACACAATGGATGTTCTAAATGGGTGTTGAATACCACATAAATATGAATACTTGGAAAAGCGATCAACTACCACCATTATGACTGATTTATTGCCTGATTTAGGTAATCCTACAATAAAATCCATAGAGATATCCCACCAAATAGAAGGTGGAATCGAAAGCATTTGTAGTGTGCTAGGATATTTGATTGTTTCTCCCTTGATGTGTTGACACACATCACATTCAGCCGCAAAATTATGAACATCCTTTTTCATACCATCCTAGAAAAAAGAACTTTTGACCCTGTCATAGGTTTTGGTAAACCCAGAGTGCCCAACAGTGGGTGTAGCATGATTCTCAGAAAGTACTATGGATTTAAGTTTTGACTGTTTACTTAAATACAAATGACCTTTGTATCAAAGATCATCATGGAGCCAAGAGTACCCTAGGGAAACTGGAGAATTGGACTGCAATTGTTGTATCAGATGTGAACTTTTGGGATCGTGTAGCCATTCCTGGTGAGTGGGTTGGAGCCAATATGGTACAATGAAGGAGAGAGAAAAAAGGGACCCTTCATATTCATATTTTTGGGAAAGTGCATCCGTAACCACATTGTCTTTGCCTTTCTTGTAAATGATGTCATAATCATATCCAAAGAGCTTAGTCACCCATTTTTATTTCTCTGGGGAGAAAATGCGTTGTTCTAGAAAATACTTGAGGCTTTGATGATCTGTCTTAATTTGGAAGTGTTGCCCCAATAGATAAGGACGCCAAAGATCAATGACATGCAAAATATCCAAAATTTCCTTTTCATAGATTGATTTGCCCAAATTTCGTTCAAACAGTTGTTTTATGGTAAAGGCCAAAGGTAGACCCTCTTGCATAAGGACAACACCAATTCCTTTCCTTGAAGCATCACATTCCAGGACAATGGTCTTTGTGAAATAAGGAAAGACCAGGACTGGAGTGGTGCACATGGCCATCTTCAAGGTTTGAAAAGCCTGAGAAGCTTCTCGAGTCCAAGTGAAAGAATTATTTTTAAGGAGTGCAATGAGAGGTTCCACAATATTTCCATAATTATTAACAAACTTGCGATAATAAATTGTTAAGCCCAGAAATCCACACAATCTTTTGAGAGTCTTTGGGTGAGGCCATTCTTGCATAGCTTCAATATTTTTAGGATACATCCTGACGTCGTCCTGCCAACAAGATGACCTAAGTACTCGACTTCCGAGGTGCCTAAAGCACATTTAGATTGTTTCAGGAAAATTTGGTGCTGAGAGAGTAGATGGAGAGCTCGATCCACATGAGAAACATGGTTTGTCCAGGTCTTGTTATAGATGAGGATATCATCAAATAAAACTAAGACAAAATGACAGAGAAAAGGACGGAAGACATGATTCATGAGGCTTTGGAAAGTGGAGGGAGCAATACAAAAGCCAAAGGGCAGGACCAAAAACTCATAGTGGCCCTCATGAGTTCTAAAGGAAGTCTTAGGAATGTTTGTCTCTTTCATATGGATTTGGTGGTAGCCAGAATGAAGATCAAGTTTAGTAAAAAACTAGGCGCCACTCAATTCATCCAAGAGGTCATCAATGACAAGAATGGGAAATTTGTCTTTGATGGTGAGTTTTTTGAGGGTGCAAAAGTTAGGACACATGCACCAAGAACCTTATTTCTTCAATACCATGAACATAGGAGAAGAGTAGGGGATTTTACTAGGGTGGATAACACCTGTGTTAAGCAGTTCTTGAACCATTTATTCAATTTCATTTTTTTGGGAAAAGGGGTGACTATAGGGATGAATATTGGGAGGAAGGATTCCTAGGACAAGGGGAATGGAATGATCATGAACATCACGGGAAGGAGGGAGTCCCTGGGGAGTGGGAAAAACCACTTGATGTTTAGAGAGGATGGATTGGAGGTCTTGTGGCACAGAGGGTATCTCAGTTTCTTGTATGGCATAGAGTTGGGCAATAGCTCCAGAATGAACGTTTTTTAGCATCTTTTCCATGCAATGGGAACTAATGATCTCAGGGGAACCAATGATGATGCCTTGGAACTTATATTGTTGGCCCTCCTGGTTGAATTCTATGGTTAATTGCTTAAAATCCATGAGAATGGGACCCAAAGTCCTTAGCCAGTTTTCACCCAACACAATGTCACAACCACCCATGTCGATAGAAAACATATGAGATTTCAGGTGGTATTCACCAATTTGGAGACACACATTTTCACAACTCCCTCCACATTTCATGGACTCTCTATTGGCAATCATGATTTGCAAATTATTGACTACATGTATATAGCAATTAGTTTCTTGGGCAATGTGGTGATGAATAAAATTATGGGTGCTTCCACTATCAACAAGAATCATGACCTTTCTATGCTTGATGTAGCCAATTAGCTTGAGGGTTTGGGGAGTAGAGAAGCTAGTGAGAGAATTTAGGGAAATGATTGGTTCTACTTCGGGAGGGTCTGAGGGATGGGTTATGTCAGTGGGTTCAGGTGACATAGACACAAGGGGAGCTTCAACATCCTCTTTTGAAACATCCTCTAAGATGTCCATAAAAATATTTTGTTCCTTACACATGTGTCCCAGAAAATATTTGTCATCACAATTATAACAAAGGCCTTTGAGTTGACGTTCAATCATTTCAGCCCTGTCAATTTTTGGATCTTTAGTGGAGTAGAAGGAGGAGTGGGATTTACTAGTTTAGTGTGAGGAATAAAGGAGGGTTTCTGATTTTGAGAAGAGACAACTTGTTTTGCTTCCTTATCTCTTTTAGTAGCCTCCATCCAACTCTGAGGCCGAGCCATGAAGACATGGGTACGAATCTCATCCTTGAGGCCACTGATAAAACATTCTCAGAAAAAATCATTAGACATTCCCTTTGTACGAAAATCTAGTCGCTCAAAAGAAACTATAAAGTCTTCCACTATGCCAGATTGTTTCAACTTTGTCAAATGACCTAAATGGTTGGTGTCAGTTTCAAAGCGTTCATAAAGCTCTGCCACAAAGTGTGTCCAAGCAACATACCATTGACGGACAATTTTTCTCCATTGTCACCACTGCCAACGTTCTTGATCTATATGGAGAACACCATATCGGAGTTTGGCCAACTCATCTGTAATGTTGTACAAAGAGAAGTAATGTTCCATTTGAGTTACCCAAGCAGTGGAATCTGATCCATCAAATTTGGTCACATCCACACGCGGAAGGCGTAGGTTACGTTGAAAGTGATGGGGCTAACAATTATGGGAATGAGAGGAAGTTTCAGCTTCTGTATGAAAATGTGGGTCAGATAAAGGGGGATCTGCAGGGATACGCAACTTGGTGCATATCATCGAAGCGATAGATTCAAGATGGGTAGTAATATCTTGTTTGAGGTCTTCTTCGAGTTCCTTAATTGAGGCAATGATGGAGGAATGCATGTTTTTATTGATGGTTGCAATATTGACACTAAGTTGTCTCACTTCTTGTTGGGTCTCTGTGAAATTAGATTGCAAGGTATTGAAGTGAGCTTCCAAGTCTTGGCTACAGGTCTGGGACATGATGATGAGGGAACCAAAAAGGGGCAGGTGGGGTCAAAATATTTTATGAAAAATGATAGGTATGAATGTGATAAGGGAGAAGAGATAAATCCAATGGAATATGTCTCAAATAATGGTGCAACAAAATCCAGACTTTTTTTTTTTTTTACACCTGTGGAGTTATACTCTAGTCTGAAGAATACTGCATTGATGAAATTCCCAAATTCTTTATCAAGAATAAATGTGTAGTGATTTGGAAACTCGAATGCAGGAGACACAGCTGCGCAGTAATAGATATTGTCACTTTTTTTTTTTTCCATCCCCAAAGGTTAGGTATTCAGGGTTCTACAGACAAGGGTTTTCCCTATACTATCTGATATACGTGTGGGGTCCAACATTAGTACTCAGCCCAATATCTCAGGGCACCAACTAAGGAGGCTAGAACGTTCCCTTAGCCATACTACTCGACTACCCAGGTACTAGAGAGTATCTTCTCGAGTGTTGTTCTCAGTGGCACTATAGCAGTCAAGAGGCCGATCGAATTATCTAAAGAGGGCTTCATTAAATCTAGGTCGATCCGTATATATGTGATGTATGATGCACTACCACTCGAAGGGGTACCAACAAGGGTTACAAGGGTGGCCAACAGATGTTCTCTTAAGTACCACATGCATTTCATGCGTGTATGAATCCTTGACCGTGGGTTTATGCGTGTAATGACAGATATGTGTAGCTTAAAATACACTAGAATATGTCTCTACCCTGAAAAAAATTAACCCACAATTTTCTGCCAAGGAAATTGCTCTGATACCACTTGTAATATTCCAGATATAAAAATTATGTAGAACATAAATAAAATTATATAAATGGCATATGAACAACAATATAACCAAAACAACACCACAATAATACCAAAATGATACCAAAATAACACCAGAAAGAGCACTTTGATTACTGAGATCAATGTTCACTTTCCTCCTCGAGAGGGCAACCTCCAGCAGAGTAGAGCTCTATTACAATAATATCCAAGACAAAAGTTATCATACCCTTGACTCCTATTTATAATACATATGTCTATCAAAAGAACCATCTAGAGGAAGATCCTTCTAGAAGTGAAAGCTTCTATTAGTTCTTCTTACATTCGACTGATTCTTCCTTATTGCTAGGCCTTATTAATATTGACCTTTACTACATTAGAATATATTATTCTACCTATGTGAGGGGTTAGGTCCCTAACATCTCCTCCCCCTTAAAAACAACCTTGTCCTCAAGGATTGAGATGTGGAAATTTTTGCAGAATGGTAGTTGGTTCCCAAGTGGCATCTGCTAGGGTTGTATCTTTCCACTAGACTAACACTTCCTTGATGGTTCGCTGATGCAGGCGACACTCACTATGGTATAAAACTACTTGTGGTTGTAGAAAAATGGATCCTTCTTTGTCCAACTTGAGAAGGTTGGTTTGAGTTTGGCACTTAGTTCCAATCACCTTCTTTAAGCAGGAAACATGAAAAACAGGATGTAGCTTAGATTTAGGTCCCTAACATTTTTTGAGTTTTGAGTTAGTCTTTGATGAGTGTTTTGGTTGAGAGTCATGGAGATCATACCGGGTCATATGGATTGTAACTGAGGGCCAAGTTGCAAGTTATGGAGCTTGGTACGATAGTCAGCCTCACCAAACTTATGATGTAATGCGCGCAATGCACTGATTTGATGAAGATGAATAAAGAAGCATAGAAGGACAAATCTTTGTGGATTTAGACTAGGGGGGTGAACCAAAGTAAAATACCGTGTCAGTGTGTGGAATTATGACTTCATTTCTTTTATGATAAATGAATGAATGAATGAATGAATGAATGAATCTGTTAGATTTAATTTACACCACGCACTAGATCCATTATGTTATTTTTTGTAGAATGAATGTTAAAGGTTAAATGAATGGTAGATATAAGTGATGGTAGGGTAGATATGTTATATATGAAGTATAATGCACACCTAAMATCCCCATGAGCACCATCCCTTCCATGAYTGTAGACATATGGGTCTTGCAGTCACCCATAAGMCATCTTGGGAGATACTACGCTGTACGCAGTTTGTCCTTCTAGTCTTTATAAGGGTCGATGGTGTTATTGGATAAATCCGTAAGTGCGGACACAAACCGATCTCCCTAGATCCATCTGGATCTAGAACAAAGAAAAATAGAATAGGACGCTTTCCTTAAGTTTTCAATATTGAATTTACTAARAGGCAAGAATCATGGGCATACCTTATGATCGCTTCCTATWGTCTTTGTTKCTCCCGCTTCGCTCCAGTGCTCTTGTGYAGTCAAGATSAAAACAACACAAACCAACCAAAGTGATAGCGATAGCATAAACTCAATATAAACCTATGTATGTGATAAAGGAATCATACAATAAAACACAACAAGCTTTATAGGAAAGAATCATATTATTGTATCATATTAAATGTGAAAGAGAGATTACAACCATGGCCTTGATGTCGTAAGGTCCCTTTCAACTATCCTTCATTCCCCGCACACTTCTTTCTCCAAGGATTCTGAGACCATAGATCTGATAGCTACTCACAATCCATCTTGACAAAGAAAATCTCAAAGTCACTCTAACCAAGCCAAAGCCAACAAGCTCATAAACTAACAAAGCTAACCCAAGCTAACAAAAGCTAACTTTCTCCATGAGAACTCCTCTCCTTTTATAAGTTGAAGAAGATAAGGTGAGGAGGTTAGGATGATCCCACTAAATCATGAAAACGAGTAAGATCCAAACCATTCAAATGCCACCTCACCATAGAAGCTTCTCCTTCTAGAAGATTCACGAAAACGCTCATTTTTCCCACGTGATGGAATTCTCACACCCTAGCTATAGAGAAACCTGTGAACAACTCGCACCCTGGCTATAATGCAACCTATGAGAATGGGTCATTCTCGCACCCTGCCTATATAACAACCTGCGAACTTCCCTTTTTATAAGATTTTTACATAGGAAAAAGCAATTTCTTTTCTCAGGAGAAGTTCTTCTCCCTTCTCTCTTTAGGAACTTAGGCCACTGACCCCTCTGAAGGCAACATATAGGTTTACATCATTAACAATCATAGGTATGACGAAAATAATGTGTAACAGAGAGCCCCCCAAAGTATGAAGTTAGAACAGAGTGATAGCTGAAATACTTTGTCGAGTATGTGTAGGGAATAAGGAACAGTCGGTCGGAAACCTACCAACAAATAAGGAAATACAGTACAATAATATATCATCACTGAGGTAGGCATTCCCATACTCAGAATACAAATGACTCAAAGAATAAATATCGACATGCGAAGATCCATGTCAAGTAAGATAGGTCATGGCCACCAAACATACACTGTGGATCCATGCCAATATGACTCAAATCTGAACATAGCCACCAAAAATACACTGTGGATCTATGTATTAAAGACTCAAATTTGAACATAGCCACTAGACATACAATGTGGATCTATGCAACAGTACACTGAATATACTCCAACACAACCTGGATCTATCATAAAATATCCAGGGTCTTCATCTCCACCACTCTATAGTACGAATATAACCATGTGAATACATGTGTTGAAGTCGAAAATGGTAGAAACCACTTGATTACCGGTCATTAGTGTATATCGTTAACAAGTGCGAGGGAAATCACCATTAATGTCAATGACTCCCAAGGTACTCTAGTACAATCCAAGGAATGTGAATTAATGAGTTGAAGTCGAACACTCGGTAAAATCTTCCAATCAGGGGTCAATTATGAAAACCCACTGTCGAAAGCGAGGAAACCTACCATTGAGGCATGCAAGTTCCATGGTACCAATTAGTTTCTAAGTCTAATTCCTGGATAATGAGTTGAAGTCGACAAGAAAAGACTCATCACAAGAGGGCCTTAATGTATCCCACATCAATGACATGAAACAAGTAACAAGATTTGATGTAGATCAGAGTAACAAGTGATTCAGGACTGAATCGGGGATGGCCGACGCAATAGAAGGCTTAAAGACTGCAGAAATGGCTGATGCAATAGAAGGCTTTCCAGGTTGGACATCTCTTTGAACATATTTACGATACGACAATTGTCTTGGAAACACTGACTCAACAACAGGGATCACAGACCGATTTGTAATCTTATAGGAGTATGATCAAGAGACAAGTGGATTTTCCAACCTAGACACGAGGCGAGTGAAAGGGTGTCATGTTCAAAAGCGACTCTTCCATAGAATACAAGTTTAGATACAATTCTTTCCCAATTTCCACCCCACCATTTCTGGTGAGTACCTCTTTATTTTTACGCAAGCTTGAGGAGGATAACATATGCTTGTTATGTAAGCTCATCCTTCGGACGAGTACCTCAGAGTATGTTTAATGAACCCTAGGAAGGAGTGGTTTGGTCCCATCATGGGTCTGTCAATGTTTGTTTAACGAGTCCAGAGATAGAAAACTTGAAGGTTTTTCAAGATTATAGAGTTTGGAAAAACACTTAAAAGAGAACTCTCTCAGTTCCTTTTTCATAAAATAGTCTAGATGAGACCGAAAAAGAGATAAATTATCGCTCACCAAACGCTTACTTCAAATACTTTAGCGAGCGTGAAAATAGCAAGGTCGCTCGACGATCTTTTCATGTTTAGAGAGTCTGAAAATATCTTAAAGAGGACTCCAGGGGGTTCCTTTTTCGTATAACCTTTACGAGTCCGAAAAAGTGATAAAAGTATACTCGGTTACATTCTCATTGATTTACGAGCACGAGAAAGGACAAAGACTAAGCTTGGTAACTTATTCTCATGTATTTACGAGCATGAGAAAGAACAAAGACTAAGCTCGGGATTGTTTTCATTTTTACGCAAGATTTAAAAACAAAACAAAACTATGCTTGGGATAGATTTTATTTTTTTACACAAGCTTAAAAACTAAACAAAACTATGCTTGGACCTGGTTTCATTTTTACACAAGCTTGAACCAGAGGAAACTATGCTTGAAGTAAGTGGTTTCATTTTTACACAAGCTTGAACCATAGAAAACTATGCTTGGACTTCCAAACGCATGGTTGGTACTTAGCCCCCAGCTTAAGAAACTAGCGGCTCAAATTCAACATGAAGTCCAGAGGCTGATGCAAATGCCCCCCAAGCTTCGTTTCATCCAACTTCAAAGGAGAATGAAATGAAGCTTCAAATACTAAACGAAGGACTTGACTCAAATAGAGAGGGGGAAAACTATTTCATTTTTTAACAAGCTTGACACAGAAACAAGAACTATGCTCATAACCTCTGTTTCATTTTTTAACGAGGTTGCCACAGAGACTAAAAAACTATCCTCAAGTGGTTTCATTTTTTAACGAGCTTGAAATTAGAAAACTATGCTCATAGACCTCTGTTTCATTTTTTAACGAGGTTGCTACAGAGACGAAAAAACTATCCTCGAAACCTCTTCTTGATCATGGATTCCAAGAGGACAATGCTCCAGAATGACACCATGTCAAGGGACAAAACTCGGTCATGTCTTCCAAGAGGTCTTCACTGGAAGGAAGAAACACACTCTGGAAGGAAACCATGTCAAGAGTAGCGACATGAGTTAAGAGATCAGGCTCTAACAACCCTATCGAAGAGATTACCATGTCAACTACTAGATCTAAGTCATCATAAGTTGAAGCCATGGGTGACAACGCCACATAATTGACCTGTGGCAGGGGAAATACTGTATGCAAACAAGAACCATTCAGGGAGGTAATCCAGGTGGGGTCAATGAATGAAAGTTGATCAACAGTCACAACTCGTCCATCGTGAGGGAAAGATATCACATGAAAAAGAGTAGACACAATAGCTTTCATGGCATAGACATAATCTTGCCCAAGGAGTAAAGAAAAATCCAAGGGGTCTTGGACTACCATGACATCAATGAAGACAGTTTTCCCTCCCAAAGTTACAGGAAACTTAGGAAGGATTCCTAAAGGTTGACTAGTTCTTCTGTTAAAAGCTAACAGATTCTGTGTAACTGATGCAAGTGGAGGACAACCCAAAGCTTTCCAAGCAAGAGAGGACAAAATACTAATAAATGAACCTTCATCTATCAACGTTTTGGTAACGTCCCGACCACAAACTTGTACTGTAATCTGGAAAGGAATGTAAGAGGGAAGACAAGGTCCAGTTAGTACATCCCAATCAAAACGGATGGCCTCATTACTTGGAGGGGGTTCCATGGGAGAAGGAGTAATACTCCTCGACACGACAGAGTCTGTATCAACAAGAAAAACATGGGCAGTATCAGATGTACTCTCTAGCGGGAGAGTAGGATTGATCGATGGAGAGATCAGATTGACCACTTGGGTTTCATTCCCCAAGGGGAGAATGGGGTCAACAGGTGGAAACGAATCGACCGCTTGGGTTTCACTCTCTAACGGGAGAGTGGGGTTGACCGAGGATGGGATCAGATCAACCACTTGGTCTACTAGTTCATCCAAAGATGTGACCAGATTGACCAATTGATCAACTGGATTGACCGACAGGGGAACATGATTAATCATTCCATCAACTATAGGTGGGTTGAGAGAAAGCTTGTGATAAGCAACTGGAAGTTGAGGCTGTGAAACAGTCATGTCTTCCAGTAATTTTGAGGCTTCTTCCATATGAGGACAAAGATGAGTTAGATGACTCCCTTTGCATAACATACACGGGAACTTGACTCTACTTTTCTTCTTCCCAACCGTATCATGACTGGTTGACGGGGGGTCGTCAACATGTTGTTCAAAGGCTAACAACATGGGTTGGTGAGGGCATGTAGACCATGCTTCTATAACCTTGGATAGACCAGGGCAATCCTTAAGAAGATGGCTACCCTTACAAAGCCTGCAAGGATACTTGGGCTTACGGGTTGTTTGGGTGATCTTGACGTCATCAACACTCCTATCACGATTAACAGTAACTGGTTGTTTTCCAACATGTTTGACAGTGGTTGGAGGTTTTGACCCTTGTTTATATTTCTTCTTCTTATTCTTCCTTTTCTTCTTCTTCTTATTCACCGAGTTACTACCTTCAGAACTTTCGCTCGATGAAGAAGATGGAACGAAAGGCAACCTTGCAAGCAAAGAAGGTGAATAAGACCTTACTGGTGAAGACGGTGAAGGATCAACATGAGGTTGATTCTCTTGGGGGGAAGTGCTTATGACTGAAGCACTTACTGCATTCAGGATTACCTGAGTGGAAAACAACCATACTAGAAATCCAATTGTGAGACCTGGAAGGCTCAAAGTAGCGATGTAAGGAGGACCAATGTTTCTATAAGAAGGAAAAACAAAAGGTTCCCTTGGAGCAAAGGTTCCTTCATTGGTCATTTCGGGAACTGATGCCATGAAAAACAAAAATCCAATCTAGAGTCCATTAGGGAAAACAAACAACACACGCTAAAAATCTAGGAAGCAAGCAAACAAACAAAACCTTCTCATAATGAACGCACTAGTTGGTGATGAAATCCAATGTCGCAGGAACAAAGTAAGAAGGGGCTGAGATAGAGCGGGTGGAAAAGTTACATTGATGACCTGCTTAACGGACTTACACCCTGGTGCAAGCTCCCACACATAATCGTGGGTATACCCTCCAAGGAGCCTGAGTGAGTTTGGCCAATGTCGATTCCAGGTACCGTGAAGACTTGCCCCTCCACAGTCACCTCGTGTAAAGAACCTAGAAAGATAGGCCACTAAGGTTACCACCAACAACAATAAAGCCTGGGGGAACAGTCATCAGTCCGATCCACACGCAAGGGCAGGGCATCTAGCCCGAAATCAACTCAAAGGCTTCCACTCATCATTGTGGGTATACCCTGGAATGATCCCCGTAATACGTGCAATCTCTACACCGATGTCAACAAAGCAGGGTGAGTAACTCTGCCAACACCAATGCGACCTAGTGCTTGACCCTTGTGTTAGAAGGGCTTCCCAGGACA
>ML843211.1:57889-74829 GCA_009831015.1 Picea engelmannii
CAACATCAAGGCTCAGGTTGTAATCTTTACTTTCCATTAATATGATACAGTAATATGTCCCTTTCCCATAAAGCCATTTCCACTTTATTGTATAATTCCTTGATCATATACATAGATGGACTGTTGAATAGATTGTGCTTTCTTCACTTTGGTTGGTTTGTGTTGTCTTGGTCTTGACTGCACGAGAGAACTGGAGTGAAGCGGGAGCAACAAAGACCCTAGGAAGTGATAATAAGGTATGTTATTATTTCTTGTCTCCTAGTTAATTCAATAGTCAAAATCTAGGGAAAGAGTATTATTTTGTCTTCCTTTGTTCTAGATCCAGGTGGATCTAGGGAGATCGGTTTGTGTCCACACTTACGAATTTATCCAATAACACTAACCACTCAATTAGATTTATAAAAAATATATACAATATGTACAGTATCAACATAATTCATCATTTATGGAGTTGGGGTGGCTGGGTTACCTTCCCAGCCAGCCGGAATCTACATAGTAGGGTCTTTACTTACTTCTTGATAAAAATAATTTTTTGAAGGTGGCTAGTGGTAAATTTGCAGCCGATATCTATTGACCAGAAAGGGAGATCCAGATCCATCGATGGTGCTCAAAGTAACCGTTCCATTATCATGGACTTCATTAATTTCATATGGCCCTAGCCACTGTGTCTGTAATTTTCTAGGAAAGTCCTGAAATATGGAATCATAGAGAAGCACCTAGTCGCCTTTCCTGAATAATTTCTTCTTGATATGCTTTTCGTGCCAGGTCACTCTCTGTTGTTGAATAACAACTATGCGCTCCACAAAAGACAAGCGTGCTTCATCCAATTCGTTGAGTCACTGAAGGCGTTGTTTATGTGTTTCTGTAAGATCTAGTCCAATTTCTTGGGCCATCCTTAAGGTCTTGATCTCGAAGTCGATTGGGAAGATGGGTTCTTTACCATAGACTAGGTGGTAAGGAGAGTATATAGTGGTGTTATGCCAGGTTGTACGATAAGCCCATAAGGAATTTGGGAGCTTAGTAGCCCAATTATGTCGGTTTGTTGAGATGGTCTTTGTCAGGATTGCCTCTAGGACCTTATTGGTGCTTTCTACTTGCTCGTTTTCTTGTGGGTGGTATGGAGAAGTAACTCTATGCTTAATATGATAGTTTTCCAGGGTGGCAGTGATTCTATGGCCTGTAAATTGTGACCCTCCATCATTGATTACTTCTATGGGTAGTCCATACTGTACAAACAATTTGAAAAGAAATTTGATTACTACTTCTCTTGTTGCATTTGGTAAAGCTTCTACCTCTACCCATTTGGTCATGTAATCTGTTGCAACGAGAATATAGAACTTTTGATTTGAATTTGGATTGAAAGGGCCAATAAAGTCTAGTGCCCATATTTCAAATGGTTCTATGACTATTTGTGCTTTCAAGGGCATTTCATCAGCCTGACCTGGTTTCCCCATCCACTGACAACTGTCGTAGGTATGGTCATATTTCTTCACATCTATGAATATTGAGGGCCAATAATAGCCCATCTGTAATATTTTGTGTCCAGTCCTGTGGTCTGCAAAATGCCCCCCACAGGGCTCGTCATGTCCTACCTTCAGCATGTCATAGATTTCATCATCTTGTACGCATCACCGGATCTGAATATCATCTCCTGTGTGGAAGAGATATCCACTGATCCAAGTGAATCGTACGCTACGATGGACTATCAATATTCTTTCACTTGATGATAAATGTGTATTTAATCTTCCCGCTACCAAATAATTTGCTACATCAGCGTACCAAGGTGGTTTTGTGGTGACAGAAAACAAATGCTCATCTGGAAATTGATCCTCAACTGTTAATGAATCATCTGTTTTTTGTATGTGGGACAAGAAGTCTGTGACAATATTTTCTCTCCCGAGTCAATCTTTGATGGTGATATCAAATTCCTGCAATAATAATAACCATCGAGTGACCCATCCATTAGTAATCAGTTTATTAGCTAGATATCTAATAGCAGAATGATCAATATAAAGAATAACTGGATAGCCTGTTATATAATGATGAAATTTATTGATGGCATGTATAACAACTAAAAACTCTTTTTCTGTTACTGTATAATTAAGTTCAGCTGGAGTAATATTATTGCTAATGAAATAAATGGCGTAGGGTTTCTTGTCTTCTTCCTGTCCAAGAACAGTGCCTATGGAAATGTCTGAGGCATCGATGGAGATTTGAAATGGTATTTTCCAATTTGGTCCCCTTAACACTAGTGCTGTCGAGATTAGTTTCTTGAGTCCTGCAAAATCCACATCACATTTGTTAGACCACTAAAATTCTACATGACCAGTCAAAGCATGTAAAGGCACAACGTTTTTGCAAAATTTTCCATAAATCTACAATAGTATCCTGAAGCACCAAGGAAACTACGTACCTCAGTTTGTGTGTGTGGAGTAGGTAGATTAAGGATTACCTCGATTTTTGCTAGATCTACTCTAATTCCATATACAGAAATGTAATTCCCTAATACCACACCTTCTGTCATCATCATGTGACATTTTTCGTGGCTTAAACATAACCTAGTAGCGATTCACCGTTCTAATACCTTCTCCACATTATTCAAGGCTTGATCAAAGTCATCACCATACAGAGTGAAAGCATCCATGTAGACTTCAAGCCCTTCACTAATCAGATCACTGAATATGCTCAGAATGGCCCTTTGGAATGTGGTTGGGGCATTACAAAGTCCGAAGGGAAATACTCTGTATGCAAAGGTACCCCAGGGACATGTGAATGTCGTTTTATCTTGATCTTCTGGGGTAATCTAGATTTGATTGTAGCTGCTGAAACCGTCTAGGAAAGAGAAGAATTTCTTCCCTGGCAAGGTATCCATGAACTAATCGATGAAGGGTAATGGAAAGTGGTCTTTTTGAGTGGCGTTGTTAAGTTACCTGTAATAAACACAGATTCGCCACTTCCCATTTTTATTGGGGATGATCATTAATGGGGAAACCCATCGACTATCTAAGATAGGGTATATAAAATGTACGTCCAACAACTTTTGTAGTTCTTCTTTAACAATATCCTTGAGGTGGGGATTCAGTATTCTCTGTAGTTGTTGGATAGGTCGGGCATCTTCCTCAATATAAATGTGGTGTGTGCAGAGTTGTGGATCAATACCTTTCATATCAGAATACTCCCATGTAAAAGCTTGTTGGTATTTAGAGAGGACTTGAATTAGCTTTTGTTGTTGTTGCTCTTCTAGATTGGCATTAAACTTCCCTGGTGTGATCTCAATGGATTTGTTGTCATGAACAACAGTAGTTGGGATATGTTATTCCATTAAATCTTCCAGCGAGTCTCCCTGTGCCTCACAGTCTAGAACATCTTAGAGCATCTGGCATGTTGGGTTACTCACAGTGGTTGGGTTGTTAATAAACCCACTGATTACAACATCCTCTAGCTAATTCTTGAGTCTGAGAGCTTCTTTCAGTGTGAGAGGGGCACGCAGATCCTTCTTTAGATATCATGGTGGTGGAAATTGTGGATATACGATTGTTGGACTAGGTTTGGCTAGAGGATATAAGATGAGATTCCTTGTGACACCTCCCCTAGCAATTGTCATTTTACCCGATCGACATCCTATGTACGCATCAATTGTTGCGAGCCATGGTCTTCCTAGTATCAATGGATTCCCTTCGAGTCTACTTCTTGGGCTGATGATGAGAAAATCTACTGGATATTCCCAAGATTCAACTGAGATTTCCATATCATGTAGTGTGCCAAGTGGTTTTACCACTGATTGATCAACCAATTTTAACATAATCGGGGTTGGGTCGAAAGAGTCAAAACCCAGGGTATTGCAGGTTTCCATTGTTAGGATATTGATGGCCGCCCCCAAATCAACTAGTGTATTTGGAAAGGAACAACTCTGAATCTGAAATATTACTATGGGGTTCCTTGGATCTGCATATTTGACTGGTTCTTCTCTACCCAAAATTAGATTAGATAAGGCTCCCACTACATGAACTGTTGATGATGAATTTTTTATTTTTCTTACGGGATTCCTCCCACATAGCTCCTTGATTGTCTTTACATAGATCGGTATGTCTTGTAGATCTTGCAGGAGTGGAATTTTGATGTATAAATTCTTGAGTTCCCCTGCAATGTCAAAGTTAGGATATACGGTGGGTTTCGCTATCATCAGTTTTTTGGGGAATAGAGGGAGTTACATCCTTATCAGAGTCCTATGATTCAACTTTGTTCCCCCCTTTCTTGATTTCTTCCGTTATTACCATAGTCGAGGGTGTTATTGCTAGTTGTTTTTCATTCTCCTGATCTTGGGAAACTTCATTTTGTTTAGGAGAGATGATACACCCCGATCTCAATCAGAGTTCATTGCACCCTACTAAATTGGTTTCCCCTTCTCCATTTTCCATAATCTGGACGATATGAGCTGGTCTGTTATTAGGATTTGGGTGGGGTTGGGCTGGTAATTAAGGGCGCAATTGTGATTGGGGTTTTTGGGGAAATTGGAGTGGGGCTTGTAATGAGGGTTGGGTTTGAGAGGCCATCCCCATGGGTTGCTTATTCATCCCCATGGGGCACTTCCAATTCTGGTTCCAATTTGGGTTTTGGGAAGACGAGTTAGGTCACTGTGAATGGTAGGTATTATTCGCGTTTTGCCAGGATGAGGTGGGGTATTGCGAATTAGGCCACTTGGAGCTTGTAGTTGGTTGATTTTTCCAGATGGGGTTTGTAGCGGGCTAGTTTGGCCAAGTGGGATTTGCAGGTGGGTACTGCTGGGGCAGTCAGTTATGATTAGTAATTGGTTGGCCCTACCACGTGCTTCCAGAATTCTGTTGTTGATTATACTATCCAGAAAAGAAAGAGGAAGGGTCCTGTAGTGTGTTTTGAGGTCGAGACTACAACTAACAGCACTGAGACATCAGATATAATCATTTTGTTTCCTCTTCCTCTTCTTTGAATACAAATTTCAATCGAAGAAGTGATGGGAATTGCTCTGTGTCATAGTCCTTGGCGCAAATAGCACAAACTTGAACTATATCCAAACGGCATTCCCTTGGACCATGTTTCTTTCTGCACCTGTGGAAAAATATAGCCAAGGTCTGTTCTGCTTCTACCTTTTTTTGTTTGGCCTACAATACATCCAATTGTGTAGTCAGAGTGCTCAGAATATCTGTTTTGAAATTTTCTAAGAGATTACTTGTGTAACACCCCTGCTGGTAATATTATTATTTCTTGTGAGGGACGTCTGCATTCCTGAATTGGTCCATGTACTTCCTCGTGAGCACCTGATACATAATAGAGCGATGTTTTCATAAGTTTCTTGATAAATGGCACCCTTCCCCATTAGATTCAATGTTTCTACCCATTCATCTTTAATGCCTTTAATCAGATTTGCTTTGATTACTTCACTCAGTAATGTACCATAGGGTGATCTTTGCAAATTATACTGAAATCTCTCAACATATTCTCCTAATGATTCATTTTATTTCGTAGTCATTTGAAAGATTTCATCTTTTAGGTCTCTGGTTCTACAATAATCCTAATATTTTAACAAGAAGGCTTGTTCATTTGGTCCCACGAATTGATGGTTCCACCTCCCAATCCCATAAACCAACGTAGGGTTGCTCCCTTCAAGGTAGAGGGGAACAATTTTAATTTTTGGGGTTCAGAGGTGTAATCATACCCTCTACATAGGGCATCAAATTCAAATAGGAATGCATCCGGGTCTTCTGAAATCAATCCATGGAAGGTTGGAAAGTTTTGTAGGGGGATTGATTTCATGGGAGCATTGGCAATTGAATCAACTATTGGATATTACAGCGTGGATGTCTGGGGTCATTGTTGATTTGGTTGTACCATTTGATCGAAAATGTGCCAAAAATTTTCAGGAAGTTCTTGATTCGGGTACTCTATTCGAAATGGTTGATTATTTGGTCCTCTAGGGGATTTGATTGCACTCCCTTTATCTGGGATTTAGAGTATGCCTTATTCTTTCACAGGAGACTCATGATCAGGTAGTGATGGTGGGTATGCCTTGGCAACCCTGCTAGTTTCTCCTACTCCTTCCTCCAGATTATTATAGTTTCCCTCTTCTAAAGGGTTGAGGGGTGGAAGATCTGTGCTCTGAAATATTTGCTCAGTCCCTTCAGTTTTTCTATGAATCTCATTGTGGGCCGTAGTTGGTGAAACTACTGCCTGAGGGATTCGAGTAGGTCCTTTCCTAGGTCCAACCGAAGCTTGAGATTCACCTTTTCTGATGATCTCATCTATGAAAGTGCTTCTCCCAAGGATCACTGAACCCTGGGCTTTGGTATTTTTTGGTGGGGGTTTTGGTTTTTCAAGATCCTTCTTTCTAGTCATACACACTTCACACAACAACAAAAGAAATTCAACAAAAGAAACACCTACAAAACCTCTTGAGTGTCAAATGGAAGTAAGCGTTGGCATAAGCATCTTACTTATTGCCTGTGTAGGTTCTTACCTCCCATCTTCAATACCTGGTCCTCCAGAGACACAACCTATGCTACCTTTGACATTCTCCCCGACAACGGTGCCAAAATGTTGGGGTCTAAAGGTGTCATAAAAACAACCTTAGTTTAACATTAATTTATCAACTCGGAGATTGATATTTTATCTCAAGAATATCAGCAAAGTCTATGCAAGTAGCTTGTGAAGGCTAAAATCATGTAGCTAAATCAAATTTGAGTTTATCAACAATCAAGTTCTTCAAATGTCCACTAAAGATTCTATGAATTGAAATCTGATTACTAAAATGCTATAAAATGGAAGGGAACTAATTAATCTATTGAATTCACCTATCTGAAAAGAAGTAATTGAATCTAGGTAAAGATTTGCAAAATTAACTATCAATTATGAATCAAATTACTAGAAAGGAAATAGCTAATTACTCTATCTATGGAAAGAAACAACGATTGTAATCTAGTTGAAAGGAATAGCTAATGTAACTTTACCGAAAGGAACAACAATCGTAACTTTAACTGAAAGGAACAACAACGGTATTCTAATTGAAAGGAGCAACAATTGTAAATCTAAGTAAAAGGAACAACACATATAAAATTATGAGGAGTTGTCAAGCAACAAGCTACAGAAATGGAAATCCTAATGGCAATCATTAATATTGAGGGAAATATCTATCTTATGCACACAAACAACATAAAATCATTAACACACTTATGCATTCATCTTAGCTATTTGTGAAAGGAGATTTGAATCACAAAATATAAATCGAACTTCAAACTGATACAATTACAGAATGAGACAGTAACTCCTTCAGACTGGGCCCTCGGTCTTCAGAAGTACTGCTACGAGAAACTCAGATTGCAGAAATGGTGAAAACACTCAAAACTTTCATTGATTCCATAGCTGGTAAAACATTTACAAAAACTGCTTGTGCAGAGCAATTATGAGTTCTGAATACTTGAATGTGATTTTTCTATATCCTTTTTGGATCTATTACCCTCTTATATATTACAATAATCTGGGTAAATCAAGCCATCCTGAGGATCGAAAGATCCTCAGGATTACTTTATTATTATAAAGTTACAATCGATTATCTTCAAAACTGCTTTGCACCTAAAAGTCTTCAACCTCCAATAGCTTGCGCATATCCAAGATCTCTTTGGCTATCTCAGGCTTGACATTTATTTATCTTAATCTGCAACAAAATCAAACAATTCCAATCGTAATTTAGAATCTATTTAATAAAACCTCAATAATAACTCTAAGAGACATATTAATCATTTTCTATCTTATTTATCCTTAACTAACTGAAAATTCAATCAAGATTAGATCATGAACTATGGAAAAAAGGAAGATATTTATACCTTTTTCATAACCCAACATAGAGCTAGCTCTTGATGGTGAACGCGAGTTAGACACAAAATTGTGACTTCATATCATTCACTTGGTAACTCCATAATTAAAGAATCCACTATAGGATGAGCCCTATTAACATATAAATGAAAAGGAAGAAAGGAAAGACCAGGCATCAACTTATGAGTTTCCTCCATGAGATTTTATTCTTTTTAATAAAAAATGTCCTATCTTTTCTCGTTGCATGTTAGAATAATTATCCTATTCTTTGTATACTCAGATGACCATAAACCTATAGTTATATATTCTTCCTTGAGGAAAGAGGATTTTCCCTCTTCTTCCATTGTTGAACCTGATCCATTTCCTTCATCTAAACCATATGAGGATCATTATGTCCATATTTCAATTCCTTCTGAAGATAACCCATCTTGTAAACATGTTGATACTAAAATTGATTCACTACCTCCTTCAATCATTGTTACCGTGTCATAAAATCACTAAAGGGTTTGTGTCTTGAGGGTTTGTTGGTCATAGTTGAACCCAACCTTGGGTCTTAAAAACCATGCACAAAACATAAACAACCAACAAATGGTTATGTTGTCGGGACTGGGAAATTGAGAGTAAGGGGATGTTTTGGAGGCCAACTAAGAAGGAAATCACAGACTGGTTGGAACAAAAAGAATGGGAATTCGTGCGACAAGAGAACAAGAACCCTCAGATGAGTGGGAAGCAATGGATGTAAAAGTATGTGTTCACATATCTGCATGAAATTTTATTTGGCGAATTTCCAAAAAATTTGACCGAGTGGTTAGAAAGGTTGGTTGAAAAGACATGAAGGTTTAGTGTTGCAATGCCAAAGAATTAGACTCCTTAATTGGTAAGACAACTGAATTCGATAAGTAACCAAACTACTCGAGCAATTGATTTTTGGTTAGATAGGGTATTAGGGGGTTATGTTACATAATTTGCAGTAGATTACATTCAATCATACAATGTTGCAGAAAGATTTTTTTTTAAAGGTCTATGTGGAAGGTTATTGAAATCATTGAACACATGGATAAATATGTTGTTATGTGAAAAACATGTGATGATTATGAAGTCTGAAAACTAAAAGGGATTTTCACACATGGGGGAGTTGGAGTATGATAGTGGAATCATCTGAGAGAAGGAAGCAATGAACAAGGAAGGAAGGGACTGAGGATGCAAGAAGGAAGCATACCAGAGGAAGAGTACGATTTTGGAGAGTTGTGTGGAGGAAGAAGGTACAAGAGGCAAAAGACTGGGGCTAGGAGAGAAGAGAAACATAGTGAGCCGAAAGAAAGAGAACCTTGTGCACAAGTCCAAATCGTGGAGATACCATATGTAGGAGAAAGAGATACCATATGTAGGAAGAAGAGATACCATATGGGATTTCGATTAGTGCTTTAAGGATGTAATGGGGAGATTGAATTTCCAAATTCCATTTCAACAACATGAAGAGTGGTTTATCGTTGGACTTATACCAAACATTTGGAGGCCCCTGACTCAACAAAAGGTTTCATCGCAGCCTGAGGCACTAGAGATTGCAATAAAACTAGAGGCATTACCAATAGGAGATGTTGGGGAATGGTACAAGTTCAGACGCAACTGACCGCATTGAAAATTTAGTTGGTTGAGCTTACTAAGGGAAGGGAAAAATGAGAAAAAAATTGGTGTACAAAGTGCAGGACAAAAGGCCATCACAAGGATGAATGCCAACATTTGCGAAATATTTGGAAGTTGGAGCGTCGAATCCCCTACTTGGAGGAGGATACTGTGAGATCTGTAAGAAATGGAATCATCATCCCACTCAGTGTCCATTACTCCAGAAATATCAGAGTACTCCAAAGAACTTGTTTTTCAATTTTTTCAAGTCAGTAGAGAATGAAGAGAAGGAACGCCACACGTTCGATATACTAAGGGAGTGCAGATCAGATATGTATTGAATACAAGAAGAGAATACCGACACAGATGGAGGTGGTGCGCAGTATAAGAATCAAAGAGGGTTCAATCAGGGGAACAAAGAAAATTTTGGCAGAGGCCGAGGTAGAGGGAATTTTGGTAGAGGATCATGAGGATCAATTATCTATTATAATTATAATCAACCCAGACACTTGTCCTGAGATTTCCATAACTCATGTACCACATGCACATATTGTAGAGAAATGGATCACACAATAGAGGAATGCCCCCAACTAGTTGCAAAATGGCAGGCCAGAGGAAACCCAAACCAGAATCAACATCAAAATTAGAATGTGTGGATGATATCAGTTGAAGGATGCAATGAAGGACCAACGGTGGCAACTGTTATGCACGAAGGCACTAGAACAAGGACTGACCAAGGGAAGCATCCTGAGAAGTGGGTAAGGAAGTGAGCAGGGCCTATGCAAAAATTTGATCCAAAATAGGAAAATGATACATATCATAGTGCAAGAAAGGAAATACTTGGACCACATGGGGGAGCATCAACATCATCATTGCATCATATATAATACCCAATTGTACCAGAAAAGTCAAGTGTGAAAGTACAATAAAATAATTCTTAAATAGTTGTGTAGAAATGATGAAGGATATAAATGTGTTAAGCATTTTATATAGCATAATTGATCAATGCATGAAAGAATTAGAAACCCATGTCATGGATAGAATGGTAAACTAGGTACTGTGTAGGAAGAAAACTATGGGTGCCACACGGTGCCTCCTGATTGGTCTATGTGGCACCCTCTGATTGGCTTCCCCCAATCTAGTCATCTTCCATGTGGTGTTGATGTCACCTAATGCATGTCGTGTTGTGGTTGAGCCACGTATAGGCCTCTGGGTGGCTCCATGTGGCATCTTTCCATTGGCCCACTTGGCACCTTGAAAACGTTGAATCCACCTAACACATGGAAGCCTGTGGGACCACCACGTGGCATGCTGACGTCAAAATTACATCTTGTTGATGTCACCCTGTCTAGTCAGTTGTTGATGTCATGATGACGTCAACAATACATATGTTGATGTGTCCCCTAAATGAATTGACCTGGTTGACCAAACTTTGACCGACCATAACTTATTCACCTGGACTTCGTTTGACGAAAAATTTACGTCGTTGGAAATATTGCAACATGCTCTTCGCAATGATGCCAATTTTTATAAGTTTTCAAAACTTTGAATTTTTTTCCCTTTTCTATCTACTGAGGCCATTCTGAGCTTCCTGAGGTACTTCTAAGAACTCTGAGTCATTCCTAGGCCTCCCTGGATCCTTTCGGATCATGCCTTCCCATTGAGTTCTTTTGGACCACTAAAGTCCTTTATCAATCAATAGGTAAGTGAGGGAAGAGTTCCCTCACTTTGTCCTTCTCAATCCACTTTGTCTTTCTTGGATGTGTGCCATTTAATCCACTCAAAGATAATCGACATCACCCCTGCGTGAAGTCCTCGTTATCCTATGCAGATTGATATCTTCCTCCAAATCATCCTAGTACTCAGGAGAAAACTCATCAACTGAAGGTATTGAAACTTCGTCACCCTGATCCATGATCATTGAAGGCTCAAAAAGTTTCAAGTTTTCTATGTTTGCAACTGAGTAAATCTGCATATAAGGTGGAAGGTCTAAACGAAAGGCATTGGTGCCACTCTTTTCAAGAATGGTGAAGGATCCATATTGGATAGGATTGAGTTTCTTGCCTTCACCCTTCAACCGCTCTTTTTTGATGTGAAGCCATACTTGGTCTCTAGCCTAGAATTGATGATCAACCCCATGCTTTTCATGTCGAGCCTTGTATTGTTCTTGACTTTTCTCCAACTTCTCTTTGACTTCTTGGTGCACTTGTTGGATCCTTTGAATGAACTTGCGGGCCCTATCTTCATGTATTTATTCATTTGAATTGACATCTTTCCCATACATCAAGTCTAAAGGGACCTTAGGAAAGTATCCAAAACAGGTATCAAATGGTGAATACTGAGTGGAGGAATGTAAGGCTCGATTGTAAGCATGATTAATATAGGGTATCTAGTCATCCCACAACTTGGGATGCTTGTTGCAGTAGCCTCGAAGTAAATGTACAATTGTTCGGTTAACAACCTTTGTCTAACCATCGGTCTATGGATGGAAATCCATACTCCTCTTCAACTTGGTGTCCATCATTATCCACAAACTTGTCCAAAACTCTCCAAGGAATCGAGTATCTTGGTCCGAGATAATGGATGTGGGCAACCCAAAGTGGACCCAGACATACTGAAAGAAAAGATTAATAGTCTACTCAGAAGTGACCATTTTTTTACATGGCATCAAGATACACATCTTGCTAAACCTATCCACTACTACATACAAGTAGTCATGACCCCTTTTTGACATTGGTAAGCCCCCTACAAAGTCCATGGAAATACTTTCCCATGGATGAGACGAAACATGAAGTGGTGAGTACAACCCCAATTTTCTATTACTGGGCTTACAAGTAGAGCACATCACACACCCCTTTACATACTTGGTTACGATTTCTTTCATCTGAGGCCCGTAACAAAACCTTTGTAGATGAGCCATAGTTTTTCCTTCCCCAAAATGCCTAGACACAAGAGAAGTGTGAGCTTCTCGTATTATATGAACTCGTTCACTTGTAGGAATACATAACTTTCTAAGATGGTAGAGTAATTTCCCCTGCAGACAATATTTCTCCACCTATGCACCATGGGTTAGCTTCTTAAATACATCCTTTTCAACATAGCTATCATGATATAAAGAAGCGTTCTTCAAAACAATAGAAGCATTAATAGGAGGTCTAGAAAGCATATCAATTACTTTGTTACTTGTACCCTTTTTATACTTGATTACCAGATGAAATTGTTGAAGAAAACCCATCCACATGTAATGTCAAGATTGTTGCAACTTGTTTTGTGCTTGGAGATACTGTAAGGGCTGATGATCTATATGTATGATTGTTTCCTTCCCTAACAAGTAATTCTTCCATTTTTTCACACTTTGAACTAATGCATACAACTCTTTATCATATGTAGCATAGTTAACAACATCTTGGTTAAAATTTTCAGAGTGCTAACATATAGGCTTACGATATTGCATTAATACTGCACCAATGGTGTAACCACTGGCATCAATCTCAATCTCAAATGGTTGTTAAAGATTCGAAAATGCTAATACCGGTGTTGCAATGAGTTGATAAGTTTTCTATGAATCTCCTCCAGTACTGAACTGTACCCAAGAATCTTTGTGCTTTGGTTATAGTTGTGGGCTTAGGCCAATTTACAATTACATCAATTTTGGAAGGATCAATTTCCAACTGTCCTCCACCTACAATATGACCTAAGTATACCAATGCAGTCTTTCCAAACTCACATTTGGACAATTTTACATACAACTTTTCCATTTGCAAAGTATCCAATACTTGCTTTACATGTCATACATGTTCATCCCAAGTTCCACTAAATATAATAATGCCATCTAAATACACAATTACAAATTCATCTAAGAATGACCTGAATACAACATTCATTACACGCATGAAGGTCATTGGGGCATTACAAAGACCAAACGACATAACTGACCACTCAAATAGACCTTGTTTGGTTTTAAAGGCGGTTTTCCATGCATCATTTTCTGCAACCCTGATCTGATGGCAACCACTATGCAAGTCCAACTTAGTTGAATAAACAACATTCTTTAATTGATCAAGTAAATCATCTATATGAGGAAGAGGGTATCGATTTTTCACCACGATTTTTTTTAAGGCTCAATAATCAACACACATTTGCCATGTGCCATTCTTCTTTGGCACCATCACAATCGGAGAACTGCAAGGAGATGAGTTGGTCCTGATGACCCCTAGATCCAACAAGTCTTGTACCTGTTTCTTGATCTTTGTCATCTCTATAACCAACATCATGTACATTCAAACATTAGTAAGGGGAGAATCCTATTTAAGATGTATTTCATGTTGGATTTGCCTATTAGGAGGTAATCCATCCGGTTCCTGAAATATCTCATAATAATTAGAAAAATTATCAATTAATTCCACTCCTCCTTTAGTAAGGTGATATTTGTTTTCATGACAAAATAAGACTACTTTAATATCATAACAATATGGACTCCCTAGCACTATGCCACATATATCAAGTGAAACAACATCCAAATCAACTTCATCAACAAACTTTGAAGCAATATAAAACCTAACCCTACACTGCTTGGTGACATTAAGTTTTTCTTTGTCACATACCCAACCAAGAGGATAAGGCTTTGGATGTGGTTTTGTTTCAAGCCCATTTTTTTGACAAGTGTGTTAGATATTAAGTTAACTTGGGAACCCAGATCAAACAAAGTATCAATCTTAGTATGCTTAGATAAAACCCTTATGTGAAATAATTCATTCCTCTTTCTTTCATCATCATGAGATTCATTAGTGGAACTTGAACTAGCATGAAGGGAACCTTTACCTTTTACTCCAACCGCAGTGATCTTTTCCTCATCTCCTGAATCAGAACCAAGATCTTGTTTCATTGTAGCAATGGTCTTTGTCTTCCCCTTTCCACTGAACTGCTTTGGTATTTTTTTCGGATGTAGTTTCCAACAATGCTCATCGTCGTTACCATCCCTATTGCAATGAGTGCGAGATGGATTTCCTTCTCCCTTCTTTGTAGTGGAAGTCTTTTTGTCCTTTATTTTAAACTTTCCTTTAAACTGATTATGTGGGAACTTGGAAGGATTCTTTGTGGGATCTTCTTGAACATTCTTTCCTCTGCTTTCAAGGTGTGTGGCTTGCACACAAACTTCATCAAGATTGGTGGGGTTAAATAACAATAAAGTGTGACGAAGATAACTTTGAAGTGAACCAATATAATTCATTAAAGTTTCATAGGAATCTAAAGGAATGTTTAGTGCAAATGATTTCTTCCTAAATTCCTTTGTGAAAATTTGTACTATTTGACCTTTACTTTGTCTTAAAGTTTTCCATTCCATCATTGCTTTATGTAAATAACCCAATGGATAAAATTGCTTCCTTATTGCTAATTTAAATTTCGACCATGAGGAAAGAAGATTACCACACTTACTTTTGTCCTGAAGCTTTCTCTCCCACCATATGAGAGAAGTGCCTTCCAACCAAAGAGAGGCTAATTTCACTTTCACTTCCTCTTCATCAATCTATTGTACACGACAATATATTTCAACCAGTCGGATCCAATTATCTATCTTTTCAGGATTAGCATCTCCATTAAACATAGGTAAAGAAAATTTCACATCAAGCTTTAATAATGGTTACTTAAAAGAGGCTTTATGATTAGCATTAGAATGATGAGAATGATCAGAGGAAGAAGAGATATAACTTGATGGTGGAGATGGAGTGATCTAAAAATGAAGAAGACTTGTATTCTTGAAAATATTTGCAAGTTAAATTTTATGTGTTAAAATGCAAATGAATCAACTTTGCAACACAACTTTAATAGGATTTACTCATTCAAGATGCATATAAACAACAACAAAAACAGTGAACATAAAACACATAACACAACAAATGATAAAGGAGTTCACCCCTCTCTTGGGCTACATCTCCTGGTCCAGCTTCCAATGGATCATTTATATTATTTTCTCAAAGTTCTCAAAAATGTATTTTACAATGCTCAAAATGATAAATAGACTGCTCCAATGGCTTCAGAACATCCAAAAACCCCTAGCTAGGCTTTTTCGGCACCTCGTTTGGTCAAAAATTGAAGAAGATAGGCTTCCTGGAAGTCCCCCCTTCAAACTTGTTGTCTCTGCATCTACAAAACGCACCCTTGTTGGCTCAACCTAGCCCACATGCATATTTAAGCGTAAAAACTTAGCACCGGATGCAACCACGTGAACCCTGCAAACTGTAGGATAGTTATGGGTGCACCTAGCCCCTAACCGTCAAGGTCAAGGCCGTATGACCCATGCGACCACGTGCTAGTATAAACATAGGCTCTCGTTCCACAAGCCAATGGTCAAAGGACAAATGGCGGGTCATTTGTGTAACCGTTGGAACCCAAAAAAAACATAACCGTGCGTGTTCCCGAATGGTATAACATTGGGTCATATGTAATACAATGTGCGACCAAGGGCTGGGGCTAAGCCCCAGCCCAGTCACGCCCCAAACTATACACATATGCAAACATTTAAATATATTTTTCCATATATATTACAAGGAACAACCAATGGTGCGCTGGTTGGCAGCTCTTGCCAAGTCTCTCCCCCTGCCTGGAGGTCGCGGGGTTGACTCCGACCAACGACATAATTTTAAACCAATAGATATATGACACATGGCGGTCATTGACTGGGCCATTTGTTGTCATCATGTTCGCTACAAACATGCCATGTCACATGCCAACTGTCTGAATAACTTCCTACCATGTGTCGTACAACATGTAAAGTGTCGTATGGACTGCCACGTCAGTGTCCGTACGGACTGTACAGTCAACACCCCTTTTTTTGCGTGTTTGTCATTTTCAACAGAACGCGATATCTCTCGCTCCCGACATCCATTTGAACCCAAATGAGTTGTGTTGGGTTTGTAACGATGAGGCCTATGCTCTCATTTGATTTGAAGTGATTTCAAAAACTTTTAATTTTTGAGCAAAATTTGATCCCCTAGATCATACCTCCCCATTAGAAAGCTTTTGGACCTCCAAAAGACTATTTTCAGTCTCTCTAAAGATGAGGGTATAGCTCTCTCACCTTTCCAGCCTGAATCCACTTGGCTTTGCTTGGATTTGTACCTTTAAGACCAACTCGAAGATACTCCACATTTCCTCGTTTTGAAGTTCTCATTCTCCTGTCAAGGATGGTGTCTTCATGCGGTTTTGTAAGATATTCTGGGGAAAAATCATCTATAGAAGGAATCTGAACATGTTCTCCTTGATCATCAATCAAAGGAGGCTCATACAATTTCAAATTCTCAACATTAACAAATGCATACATTTGCATATAAGGAGGCAAATCTAAACGAAAGGCATTGTTACCAATCTTGTCGATAATCTTGAAAGGACCATATTGAATCGGTTTCAATTTTTTACCTTCTCCTTTAAGCCTCTCATTACTGATGTAAATCCAAACTTCATCTCCAACTTGGAAA
>ML843211.1:74929-97671 GCA_009831015.1 Picea engelmannii
AATCTTAGTTTCATCATCTTGAATTTTTTGTATCCTACAATACACCTCAATATGACGAATCCAATTATCTAATCTCTCAGCATTAACTTCACCATTGTACATTGGCAATTCGAATTTAATATCAATCTTTAACGAAGGAATTTGTGAAGGAGTTTTACCTTGTCCTTTGAAGAATTTGGAAGAGGTCTTGAATTAGTAGAAGAAGAAGAAGAAGATGGAGGTGAGGGTGGTGGAGAAGCACCATTCCCTCCATTTCCATTTGGAGTTTTATCACCACTGTCTCCCTTGGGATTTGAAGGGTTGGAGCCTTCACCTTGCGACCTTGTATTTCTTTCCATCAATATCTTCATCATCTCTCTCATTTCCATGATAGCCTTTCTGAGATCTTCATCTTCTACAGGAACATGTTCATGACTCTCTTCATGAGCTATACTTGGTGAATGCCTCTTTGAAACTTGCGGTGATGATAAATGCTTCCTCCTTGAAGGATGAGAAATTGGCTCTACAAGTTGACCTTCTCCTCTTGTGAGTTTCAACCTTGTGAGCATCAGAAAACAAACACTTGCAAATAATCAAGTCTTCAAAAACCTATGCTCTGATACCAACTTGATCTAAAAATGAAGAAGACTTGTATTCTTGAAAATATTTTCAAGTTAAATTTTATGTGTTAAAATGAAAATGGATCAACTTTGCAACACAACTTTAATAGGAGTTACTCATTCAAGATGCATATAAACAATAGCAAAAATAGTGAACAGAAAACACATAACACAACAAATGATAAAAGATTTCACCCCTCTCTTGGGCTACATCTCCTGGTCCAACTTCCAATGGATCATTTATATTATTTTCTCAAACTGTTAAAAAATATGCTTTAAAATGCTCAAAATGCCAAATAGACTGCTCCAATGGCTTCAGAACGTCCAAAATCCCATAGATGGGCTTTTTCAGCACCTTGTTTGGCCAAAAATTGAAGAAGATAGGCTTCCTGGAGTCCCCCCTTCAAACTTGCTATCTCTGCATCTACAAAACGCAACCTTGTTGGCTCAGCCTAGCCCACATGCATATTTAAGGATAAAAACTTAGCACTAGATGAAACCACGTGAACCATGCAAACTGTAGGACAATTACGGGCGCACCTAGCTCCTAACCATCAAGTTCAAGGTCGTATGACCCATGCGACCGCGCACTAGTATAAACATAGGCTCCCGTTCCACAAGCCAATGGTCAAAGGAAAAATGGCGGGTCATTTGTGTAATTGTTGGAACCAAAACAAAACATAACTGCACGTGCGCCCGAATGGTATAGCATTGTGTCATATGTAATACAATGTGCGACCAAGGGCTGGGGCTAAGCCCCAGCCCGGCCACGCCCCAAACTATACACATATGCAAACATTTAAATATATTTTGTCATATATATTACAAGGAACAACCAATGGCGCGCCAGTTGGTGACTCTTGCCAAGTCTCTCCCCCATGCCCGTAGGTCGCGGGGTCGACTTCGACCAACAACATAATTTTAAACCAATAGATATATGACATGTGGCGACCATTGACTGGGCCACGTGTTATCATCTCGTTCGCTGCAAACATGCCATATCACATGCCAACTGTCCAAAATATCTACCTACCATGTGTTGTATGGCCTGCCACCTATCGTACAACCTGCCACATCAGCGTCCGTATGGACTGTACGGACTGTACAGTCAGCACCCCTTTTTTTTGCTTGTTTGTTATTTTTAACAGAACACGATATCTCTCGCTCCCGACGTCCGTTTGAACCCAAATGAGTTGTGTTGGGTTTGTAACAACGAGGCCTACGCTCTTGTTCGATTTGAAGTGATTTTGAACACTTTGAATTTTTGAGCAAAATTTGATCCCCTGGATCATGGAGACTTAGGAGGGTCTCTTCCAAGCCCTTGGTTCACTGAAGCATTTTCATCCACTTGTTCTTCCTTATTCTTTCCTTTCTTCTCCATCCTCTTCTCATAGTCTCCATACATTCACTCGACCATATATGATATGCCATAGAAGACCATATGGAATTTTTTCTCCTGTTCATCACTCGTGTCCTCTTCATTCATTTTGTTCCTTCAAGATGCACGACCAATCTTTGGGTTGAAAGTTTTAAGTGTTCCTTCACCCTGCTTATGCTTGACCCTAGTAAGCATTCACACTCAACAATTCAATTCAAACATGACTACTCTGATACCAACATGATCCATGATCTTTTAATCATTACAAATTATTAAAGAATTGTATTAAATGACCATAAATTAAAGTGCACCATAAAGAAGGAAATCTCAATAAGGAGACATAAGCATCAATATGAACACAAACTTGATAAATTAGTTCGTCCCTGGGTGGAATACTTCTTCGGGTCCTGCTCTCAAATGGGCAGGCCTTTTTATTAATTCAACAAAAGGACATGTAAATAAGTTGCAGAATATTTTCTCAAATCAGAAAACATACAACACCATTGAATTTTTGGTGTTGAATTACCAAAAATTGACTATCCCCACACTTCAATCTGACACTGGCACTTCCAAGACAATAAAAAATATCATCTCAATTTGCTTGCCTGCAACCTGCAATAAATTTTTGTACTCCTGCATTGTTTTCCATGCCCAACCGTACCCTGTCGCGTGCCCCCATCAACGCTAGAAAAAATAAACTTTTTATAATTTTTGATCGGTGGATTTACCAATTTAGGGCCATTGGACAGTTGGTAAATTTGTAAAGAGGTAAGGCGAAGGTTCCTGAGAGGTCCGAGGTTCAAATCACTCTCGACCCATTTTAGTGTATGGTTGTGATTTGAATTATATTTTGGGCAAGGTTTGCCGGAATCGACATCGTTCGGTCTACCCATCGCCGACTATTCTATCTACACCATATATATCTATATATATATATATATATATATATATATACAGTTGATCCGGCCGTCGGATACGGCATCGTCTAGTCTAGCGGCCGGTAATTTTTTTCCCGCCGTTGGTTACTATCCGTCCTTGGGAAAAATATGGGTGCCACGTGGCACCTCCTGATTGGTCCACATGGTAACCTTTGATTGGATACCCCCGATCCAGTCAGCTACCATGTGGGACTGATGTCACCTGATGCATGTCGTGTTGTGGTTGAGCCACGTGGTGGCCTCTGGGTGGTGCCACATGTCATCTTTCCATTGGCCCACTTGGTGCCCTAAAAAATATGAATCCAACTGACAGATGGTAGCCTGTGGGACTTCCACATGGCATGCTAACATTAACATTACATATTTCTGATGTCACCCTGTCCAGTCAGCTACTGACGTCAACAGTACGAATGTTGATGTGTCCCCTGGTTGACCAAACTTTGACCGGTCATAACTTCTTCACCTGGAATTCATTTGATGAACAATTTACACCGTTGGAAATATTGTGACATGCTCTTCGCAATGATGCTAATTTTGTAGAGTTTTGAGGACTTTGAATTTTTTCCCTTTTCAATCTTTTGAGACCATTCTGAGCTTCCTGGGGTACTTCTAAGAACTCTGAGTCATTCCTAGGCCTCCCTAGATCCTTTCATATCAAGAATTGATGGGATTGGAATGGGAGGTCGATAACTAGGAAACTATTAACTTGAAAAGGTGGGATATGACATTCGAGGTTGGGTATATAAATGTTACTGCACCTTTGGACCCAACAGAAGGGAAGAGATACACAAAATCAACAAGAGGAAATGACATGGACAGATTATATATTTTGACTGCACGAATGGAGGATTATGTCAACCTGACAATGGATGGTGTGATGAGTTGGAGAAGTATCAGTTCATGCGCATCATATTCAGAAGTTAGTCTAGAGAATTGGTAACAGAGAATGCATGAATTTTCAACTCGTTGATGTGCATGCATAAATCGAACATTGCACTGGATTGGCACAGAGCTATGTGACCCACTCAGGTATGATGGACTAACTAAGATTAATATGTTTATAAAATCATTTGAGTTATAGGTACCTGAACAAGAGAGGTTGTTGGCACTGGATGTTGTCTTAAAGGAAACTCCAGCTAGATGGTGGGCCACACATAGAAATTGAATGAATCATTGGGCATAGTGCAATAGACTTATGCAGATACAATTTGGGCCCGAGGAAGTAGAAAGTGCACAAAAATACACAGGAGAGGGAAACCTGGTGGGTCACATAGAAATATGTAAACCTTTATGGTGCTCCAAATTAGAGATAGAGTGGACACACCGATTCATGCACACATTGGACACAATCCCAAAGAATTGGTATTTAGAATTGGAGATGTGCATGGTGAAAAAAAATGGGAAGTATCGGTCCAAAGATTCGAAATCATGTTCACATTTTAACATGAATCCCCCTCCATACATGCAACACTCCAGACCATTCAAACAAAGATATTCCTGGAGGTAGAACTGATGGAAGTAGTACCATTATGTAGTGCGCACAAAGCCAAGATGACGGTCCAAAATCTATTGGAATGATATAATGTCATGGAGGAATAATATGAGGAGGAGGATCCCAGGAATGTAAAAGTACCAGAGATAGAAGGAAGACACACAGTACAAGGGACAGAGCTTTCATATGTCGCATACACACCACCTATAAATACAAAGTAGGTCAACATTGGGACCACAGAGAATCCTAAGTTTGCACAGATAGGAGACTATTGGAATGATGTGACAATTGAGAAGCTTGCAGACTTATTACGGGAATATTAGGATTCATTTCCAACCACATTCTCAGAGATGAAAGGGATAGAAGGAGACTTAGGTAGATGAATATTCCACTAAAACCTGGAGCTAAGCCAATATGACAGAGACCTTATAGATTGAACCCGAGGTACAAGGAGAAGGTTAAGGATAAAATAGAAAGGATGCTCGACACAGGAATCATTGAACCAGTCAAAAAATCCAAATGGATTAGCCCAATGGTGGTGTAGGACAAGAATACTAGAGGGATTAGGATCTATGTGAATCTAAGGAAGATGAATGAATAATTCTTACATGACCCATTCCCAACACCATTCACATATGAAGTATTGGAGAATGTAGGAGGTCAAGAAATGTATTTGTTTATAGATGGATTCTTTGGATACCATCAGATAAAAATTGCATAGGAGGATAGACACAAAACCACATTTGCAATAGAGTGGGCCAGTTATTAGTACATGATGATGCCCTTTGTATTGAAGAATGCCTCTTTGGTGCTTTCTAGAGTAGTAATGGATGCATTCAAAGAGTTCATACATAAATTATTGGAAGTTTACTTAGATGATTGGACGACGTTCAGTCTACTACAAGATCATATAGAATTTCTTCAGCTCATGTTAGATCAATGCAGACGGTGTCATATTTCGGTGAACCTGAAAAAAATGTATCTTTTTTGCACCATTTGGAATACTACTAGGACATGTAATATGAAAAGAAGGACTGTTGGTTGACCCAGCCAAGATCACAATAATTATAGAGTTGGAGCCTCTGACATCAGTCATACAATTGAGGGAAACTTTGGGTCATACAGGTTATTACAAATTTTTTATCAAAGGGTATGCGCATATTACAACACCCATGGAGAAGTTACTGAAGAAGGAAGCCAAGTTCCAATGGAATGAGGACTGCCAGAAGGGGCTGGACAAACTGAAACATAGACTGGTCACCGCACCCATTTTAATATTTTTAGACTGGAACAAGGAGTTCCATGTACATGTAGATGCAACATCCATAGCATTGGGTGCAATAATCTCATAACCAGGAGAAGGAGACATCGATCATCCAATTGTGTTTGAAATTAGGAAGTTGTCTATACCTGAAAATAATTATACCACTACAAAATGGGAAGGATTGGCCATAGTTTATGCGCTCCATAAGTTCAAACATTACTTACTAGGGTCTCACTTCAAGATGTATACATACCATTTTGAATTTTGAAGTACTTAGTCAATAAGCCTGTCTTAGAAGGAAGGATATGTATATGGTTGTTATTATTTCAAGAATATGAATTTGAGATCATAGTAAAAATAGGAAAGTTGAATGCAGGACTAGATCATCTCTCACGTATATTGACAGGAGAGGATGCCGGTAATTTAGATGATAATTTCCCATATGTGCAGTTATTTGCAGTAAGGATGGTCAATGATTACTTCACAGACATTATGGAGTTTCTAAATATAGGTGTGGGTCCCTTTGAAATGACAGTTGCGCAGAAGAAACAATTGGTAGTGAAAAAAACAGACTATTAGTTGATTGCAGGGAACTTATATAAATTAGGGGAAGATGGAATCTTGAGGTGCTGTGTACTGGAACATGAATGGTCGATTATACTATAGGAAGTGCACTATGGGATTGTTCGAAGAAATTACGTAGGAAAATCAATGACACATACAAATTTATGCGCAGGGCTTTGGTGGCCCACACTGCACAAATATGTGAAGGAGTACTTTCAGTTCTGCGACGTATGTCAAAGAGTGGGTAAACCATCTAGGCACGATGAAATTCCATTAAATCCACAAGTTACATTGCAAGCATTCAATAAGTGGGCCATTGACTTTGTGGGTCCGATCAACCCACAAGAAAGGAAATTAGGAGCTCAATACATCATTACTGTGATAGAGTACTTAACTAGGTGGGCAGAAGCAACACAGGTTATTGATTACACTACAAAGACTATTGCATGGTTTCTATTCAAGAAAGTAGTCACTAGGTTTCAATACCCGTGCATCTTACTTAGTGATCAAGGTACACACTTTCTGAATAGATCCATTGCAACATTAATGGAGGAGTTTGATATTCATCATCAAAAGAGTACACCATATCACCCTCAGGATAATGGCACAATGGAATATTTTAATAATATTTTGGAGAATGCTTTGAAAAACATATGCAATGTTGGAAGATAGCATTGGGACTTATGCATCCCTACAGTAAGAATCTGATAGGGAAACCACCTTTCCAGTTGGTTTATGGACAAGAAGCAGTGATGCCAATGAATTTCATTCTATCTAGCCTGCACATTGTAGCAATCATTGAGCTCTTTGATACTGGCACAATAGAGGATAGATTGGAACATTTAGTTAATATTGAGGAGGACTGGTTTATTACAGGATTCCATTAGCAGGTTTAGAAATCGAGAGAGAAGGCCTGACACGATTGCCACATTAAACTAAAGAGATTTCAAGTCAATGATTTGGTATTACTCTATGAAAGAAAGTATCTGCAGTACCTAGGGAAGTTTTGCATGCACTGGTTAGGTCCTTATGTGATCCAACAGATAACCTAGACAGGTGTTGCGCAGTTGGATACCTTGGATGGACAAATCCTGGAAAGAATGGTGAATGGAAGTCAGTTGAAACTCTATCGAGATAGTTGACAGTATGCACAGTAATATGGGTTGTGATAGAACCCTTGTATTATAGTACATGTACCATAGTAGAAATAAAAACAAGAAAATCCCAATAAAAAGTAGAAAATGAAAGAAAAGAAATAAAAAGTAGCAATAGGAAGAAAGAAAAAAAGTGTTGAAATACCATGGTATCAAAACTTGTGCATATGAGCGGATACTTACATACAAAGGAAACACTACGTCAAGTTCAAAGAAAATATACAGACATGCCCAAATACGTAGGTTACAAATGGGATAAAAGAGAACCACTACGCAGGTTGGCCATGATAAGACCGTTAAACAACAGTCAGGCATGGAAATGACAACTAGGCAGCTGGTGTGACAAGTCATAAAATTGTCGTCTAAGCATTAAATAAGGAAATATGATGGAATTCCTGGATAGATCAGCAGTATGAAAAGAGAATCATAAGGAGGATTTGGCAATTAAGGAGTATTTAGTTTCCCAATTACCAACTTCGACGCTAGATTGGACAAGGCATTTAAGGTGGGATATGACAGGCCTACTTGACACAAACAAACAAGACACCGTAAGGAAAGGAAACTCTTTGTCATTGTTACATGAAAATAAAGATTTAACATAATCGATTTCCCCAAGCCAAGTTACAATGAGCCACACAAACATAGAGATTTGGTTCACAAGTCTATCATACAGAGAAAATGGTGCCACTGAGACTAGGAGGACCGTTCACAACAGTAAGGAAACAATCAAAGCAACCAATAGATGAGTGCTGGGTATGTGTTATATTCTTTGCAAGACTACCTATAGTGTCTTCTACATTGCACCGAGCGCGTAGAGGGGGTTTGAAGGGGGGCCGCTAGGCCCCCCCTTCAGGGGTTCAGGGTCAACGCCCCCGAGAATTGTTTTTTGCCTTGGGAAACATGTTGCATTTTTTCCTTGTTTTTTGTTTCGCCTTGATTTTCATGTCCATTGTTGGGCGGTTTTTCGACACATGGTTTTTGAAGATGGTTTTCTATTTTCGGTTAAGGAATTAGGGTTTATGACTAATCCAGGTCATTGGGTTAGGGTTTTTGATATTGTTGGCTCCTATATGTATATTGTATTGTAAATAATGTATCACTATGAATGAATATAGAATATTTTGGTTTTCCTAGTTTGGGTTTCAAGGGGAAAAATATCTATGTAATGTGTGTGTTTTCCATTGTATATTTTTTGTTCTTTTACTGAAAATTTGTTTGCAGTAAATAATTGTACAAGGTTAAAATCTACATTTGGTATCAGATCAATTATTGGCTTCAGGGGGATGCCTTTATGGTCAGGGGTTTGGCTCGGGACTATGATAAACCTTGTTACAGTGGGAGATCTATGGTATTGATTTTTCAGGTGAAAATAAATGGCGAGTAGTTAAAAAATGGAGATCGAGAATTTTAATGGGAAATGTTTTGAGTCGTGGAAGATCAAAATGGAAGATATGTTGGTGGAAAGAGATCAGTGGATCATAGTGGATCTAGGTACTACACCTATAGGAACTTCAACAGATCACTGGAAAAATTTGGATCGGAAGGCGAAGAGCACAATCCGACTTTGTCTCTCAGATTCCGTATTACTGAATGTGTCAGAGGAAGCTACAACCAAATATTTTTGGGATAATTTGGGGAATTTGTATCAGTCTAAGTCCCTAGTAAATAAAATATTCTTTAGAAAGAAGTTGTATAACCTGAGGATGAGAGATGGAGACTTAGTGGCAGAGCATTTGAACGCCTTCAATACTATGGTAAGTCAATTAGTATGTGTTGAGATTAAAATTTCAGATGAAGATAAGTGTATCAGTTTACTATTTTCTGAGTCTACTCATGGGATAGTTTGGTTGTGGCCATAGGTAGTAATACAACTTCCTTGAAGTTTGATGAAGTGGTCTCATCCTTGTTTTCAGAGGAGATGAGACAAAAGAACATGGAAGGACAAAGCACATATGCATTATTTGCAACAGGACGCTCTCAGGAAAGAAATAGATCTAAGTCCTCAAGTGTGATATCTAAGTCTAAGGGAATATCTAAGTCTCCTAGAAATTTTGTAAAGTTATGCTGGAGATGTGGAAAAGAAGGGCACTACAATAAGCAATGTAGATCCAAAGTTTAGAAAAATAAGGGATTTGAAGAATCTCCTTCTACAAAAGAAAAGACCTCCAAGGAAGAAGGAGGGGATGTGTAATTGGATTATTCAAGCACACATGAAGATCATGAGGCATGGTTGGTTGACTCAAGTGCATCCTTTCATATGAATCCCCACAGGGAGTGGTTCTGTGAATATGAAAGGTATGATGGAGGTAATGTTTTCCTAGGTGATGAATCGACAACCAGAATCATAGGTCGAGGAAAATTCAATTTGAGGCTCATAGATGGAAGGAATAGAACACTACCTAGTGTTCTGAACATCCCAGGATTGGGAAAAAATTTGATTTTTGTAAGAAAAATGGAAGATGCAGGGGTAAAAACAATATTTGAAAAGGAAACCTATAGGATGGTTTGAGGAGAAATTGTGTTGTTCAAGGGAGTTCGGTTTGGAACTTTGTATAAGCTACAAGGAAGAACTATTAGTGATGGGTGTAATAGTTCCATTGTTCCTAATACTGGATTTGAAGAATAAAGAACTCCTACATTCTCTGGAGAAAAGGTTATGCTGTGGCATAAAAGAATGGGGAATATTGGAGAGAAGGGTCTTCAAATACTACACGGTAAAGGTATGATTGAAGGTATGTCTAACTGATCTCTAGATTTTGATTTATGTGAACATTGTGTATATGAAAAGAAGAACTGGGTAAGATTCCCCCCTTGGTGCAATGAGGGCAGAAGGAATTTTGCAGCTAGTTCATAGTGATGTGTTTGGACCTGTGTTGGTTCCATCATTGGGAAAATCTTTGTACTATGTCTCATTTATAGATGTATTCTCGAGGAATACTTGGATATATTTCATCAAGAACAAATTTTAAGTCTTTGATAGGTTTAAAGAGTTTAAGGCTCTTGTTGAGAATCAAAGAACGTAACAAATTAAAGTGTTGAGGATAGATAATGGTAGAGAGTTCTGCGGGAATGAATTTGAAGAATTATGTGAGAAGTGTTGAATATCAAGGAAAAATACTACTCCATATACACCTCAATGGAATGGAGTTGTAGAAAGGATAAACATGAGACTGATGGAAAATGCTCAGTGGTGTTGGGTTAGGGAAATAATTTTGGGCAGAAGCAATGGGTATTTCATGTTACCTGGTCAACAAATCACCCTCATCAGCGTTGGATGATAAGACTCTACAAGAGGTATGGACTGGTAACAAACCTTCTCTCACACATTTCAAGGTATTTGGATGTGAGGCCTATGTTCATATTCCAAAGGAAAACATGAGTAAGCTAGATAAGAAGGATGAAAAGTGTATCCTTATTGGGTATTTAGAGAAGTGAAGGATGTTGTTAAACAAGAAGTCCTACCAAGTAAAGAAGAACCAGAGAAAATAGAGTTTTATTTAAAGGATGATGAATCAAACTCTACAAAAGAACAAGAATCAGAATCAGAAGATCCTCAAACTTCAATATTGAGGAGATCGGTTCGAGAAAGAAGGCTATCGGAAATGTATAATCCATATGATTTCCATTCAAATTTTTCTTTTTCTATTACGGATGATGATCCTAGAACTGTCAGGGAGGCAGTTGATTCAGAGGATGGAAAACTTTGGAAAAAAGCCATGGATGAAGAAATGACAGCCTTGGATAAGAATGAGGCTTGGGATCTAGTGGAGTTGTCAACTGGAAGAAATCCCATTGGTATAAAATCAGTATTTAAAAATAAGTTGAATGCAGAAGGCAAAGTGGAGAAACACAAAGCTCGGTTAGTAGAAAAAGGTTGTTCCCAGGTTGAGGGAATTGATTTTGGTTATATTTTTTCTCCTGTTTCCAAGTTAAATTCTATAATATTTCCGTTATCTGTTTTTGTTGCATTTGATTTTGAAGTAGAACAGATGGATGTGAAGACAACATTCCTACATGGGCATCTAGAAGAATAAATCTATATAAAGCAGTCATAAGGTTTTGCTGTGAAAGGAAACAAGGAGCCGATATGCAAGCTGAAAAAGTCCCTGTATGGTTTAAAACAATCACCAAGGATGTGGTATCAAAAAATTAATACTTATGTGTTGGGACTTGGCTTCAAAAGAGGCAAAGAGGATCACTGTGTGTATTTTAAATTAATTGGTGATCATTTGATTTATTTGGTCTTGTATGTGGATCACATGTTGCTGATAGGAAACAACAAGGAGATTATCCAGGATGTGAAAACTCAATTATCCTCTAAATTTGACATGAAGGATCTCGGTGCTTCAAATTTCATTTTGGGCATGGAAATTAAAAGAGATTGGAAAAAGAGGAAACTCTAGTTAAATCAAAGAAAATATGCCGAGACAATATTGCAGAGGTTTAATATGAAGGAATGTAAACCGATCAAGGTCCCTATTCCTATTGGTGTAAATTTATCTGTGGATCAGTGTCCCAAGACACTGGAAGAGAAGTACATGTATCATGTTCCATATGTGAGTGTAGTTAGAAGTTTGATGTATGCAATGGTCTATACTAGACCAAACTTTGTACATGCAGTGGGAGTTTTGAGTAGGTATATGTTAAAACTAGGGAAGGAGCATTGGACAATAGTAAAAAGGGTTTTCAGGTATTTTCATGGCACTGCTAGCTATGGATTTTTCTACCAAGGAAGTCCAAGATTGGACAGAGTGTTGGACATACATCGATTTGTGGATGCATACTGGGCTAGAGATATGGATCATAGGAGATCTACAAGCAGGTATGTGTTTAACCTATTTGGAGGAGAAATCATTTGGATGAGAAAAAGACAGGCTATAGTGGCACTTTCAACTACAGAAGTTGAATACATGGTAGCCACTCATGCAACGAAGGAAGAAATATGGTTACAAATATTGTGTTCCGGTATTGGGTTGGTACAAAATGTTGTAAGGATAGATTTTTACAGTTAGAGTGCATTTTTTCTGGCAAAGAACCCGACTTATCATTCAAAGACAAAGCATATTGATATTCGATATCACTTTGTGAGAGACGTGGTTGGAGAAAAGAAATTGTTGTTGATGAAGGTGGGCACTTTGAATAATGTTGCAGATTCATTAACAAAATATATGAGAACTGAGAAGTTCTCTTGGTGTAGAGGATCCATGGGCATTGTTTCCCTGGATTGTTGATTACGTAACCTTGTAACCCCATGTATGCAAAGAAAACAACAAGTGGGATAATCTTGGGTATGTTTTATATTCTTTTCTAGACTAGCTATAGTGTTTTCTACGTTGTGTCGGGCGCGTAGGGGGGTGATATCCCCCCTGTGTGGGGGTTCGCGGGTAGCTCCCCTGAGAATTTTTTTTTGCCTTGGGAAACATGTCATATTTTTGTCTCTTTTTTGTGTCACCTCGATTTTCATGTCCATTGTTGGGCTTTTTTTACATATGTTTTTTTCCAATGGTTTTCTATTTTCAGTTAAGGAATTAGGGTTGTTGACTAATCCATGTCATTGGGTTAGGGTTTTGGATGCCATTGGCTTCTATATGTATATTTTATTTTAAACAATGTATCACTATGAATGAATATAGAATATGTTGGTTTTCTCGGTTTGGGTTTCCAGGGGAAAAATCTTTGTGTAATGTGTGTATTTTCCATTGTATATTTTATGATATTTTACTGAAAATATGTTTGCAGTAAATAATTGTACAAGGTTAAAATATACAATGAGGAGGTAGAAGAGGTGGCTGAACCTTCCCTGAGTTGGCCAGGGATCAATATTTATGCACAAAGACCGATGTCAGTATAGGAAAAAATTGGGTGGAATCATATGAATGGGCATTGGGATTGGAGAAATCCATGATACTCAAGTTGTTCAAAATTCCACATTTCAGATGAAGTAACGAAATCAATGACTGTGTCTAGGTACGTCTCATTTGTGTCCATGGGGGGAAGATTTGGCTAGATCCCCCCATTTCAATTGATACGACACTAATTGTGTGTATCACAAGGTTTATAAAGTAAGGCACAGACCCATCATTACTATTCCTCAAAATGGGAGAGAGATCCCTCTCCGAGGCCATAAAATACAAGTATGACACATTCATAGGAAAACAGGGTCTAGATGTGAAGAGCATCAGTGAACAAGAGGTCAGATTTATGAGACAATTTTTTTTGTGCAAACTACTATGTGAATGTCACATAGATGAGGTATCAACGACAATCATCTCAGCCGTAGAAAGATGCAAAGAGGGTGTTCAAATGAACTGGGAAACTTTTCTCGTTAACCAATATTTTGCAGTACTGCACATAGGCCCAGGAGAAGGGAGAGAAATTTTACTATGTGTGGCTAATTATTCTTATTATGTGAGTCAGATGGTAGGAGCCCACATTTTACCAGCACATGCATGTTTCAGGTCGCAACCCATTTGCTACTACATATGCCAACTTTGGCATTCCACCATCAAGAGATGGTAAACTAACACCAACACCACTTTTTAGACATACTTGCAGTTCATCATGAAGGTGGTACAGAATACATTCCACATTGTAGAGGAAGTAGTCATTGCCTATAGGGACGTCACACGCTTCTGATCTGGCATGCACCATCTGTATGTGCAAACCAAAAATGATCCATCACGATAGGAGTTTCCAACCAATTACCAGTTGACAATGGACGAGGTGCACTCCATAATCAATGATTGGGAGGATGATTGGAAGAATCTAGCCGACAAGTTGGGGTCCTCACAAGAGGATGAAGACCAAGGGAAAAGAGAGGAAGAGGAAGTGGATAAAAAAAATGGCACAGAAAAGCACCCTGGCTAATCGAACTTCCCTGAAGTGGGACTCAAAAGAAAATATAAGGAGACGAAACAAACATGAGGGACATGAAATAAAGCTAAAGTACAATGACAAGATATGTCTTATGTTTTAACTGATGATGATATGGATCAGATCGAATACATGATCCACGATTCCACCGAGGAACCATGGGGAGAAGCTACCACAAAGAATGAGGACCAATAAAACAAGGTTCAGGATCAGTTGGGACTCCTTCAACAGCTCTTAGAAACAACGTGTGTTGTGAAATACCCCAAGACAGGGGACGACCCCTCAACAAAACCAAGGACAACAAAGGCTAGTGTGAATAAAACACTAATACAACCCTCGGGGGAGCATAAAAATATACATCTTGAGGCGGCTTCACTCAAGTTTCCAGTGGGCGAATTGTAGGAACTAATTGTGACATTGGGCCAACTTAGTATCATCATATTCAGACTAACCATCCAAAGGGTACATAAAATCCAATCATAGTTGGCAAAGGAAATAAATAATCGAGGCTACGTTACGCACTGAGACTTGGCCAGAATGAGGGATGAAAGCTCCCAAGTACAGACAAAATATGATACGACCCTACAACAAAAGAAGGAGATTGAAGGACGAATGGAGGAAATTCAGATTCAAAAGAGGGTGCAAAGGAGAAAGCAATGAAATCCCAAAAAGATAATGACGACATGGAAGCTATGGTACATAAAATGTAGGCCGTTGTCCAACAATTATACAAACAAGTACCAGAAGTTCCCATGGTCATAGAGGCCACTATGGAGGAACAATTGTTGAAAATTTGTGAAGTCATGAAGCAATTCGGAATCTGCAACTACAGAGCACGCCCAACATGCCACATGAGGGGGCTTGTTGGATAGGAAGTTTTGGATGCAATTTTGGGAGAAAAACCTAAGTATGAAGAAATCATGCAAAAGGAAGAAAGCGCACAGAAGGTAGAAAGGACGCAGAAGGAAGGAAAGTGCGTAGAATGAATATAGCACATGGAAACAATAATAAAATCAAGTGAGTGAGAGGAGAAAGTGAAAAGGATGATAGTGCGCCTTTCTAGAAATAGAAAAGAAATGACGAAAAGTAGAAGAATGCAAACATCCAGTTAATTGAAGTTGGCCATGACATGCATTGTAATAGACTATTTTGGGATAATAGGGATTGAAGCCATAGATTTTGGGTATAAATATGTAACAATATTGGAAGATTAGGGGGTGCGTAGAGGAGATTCAATGTTATGCAAAGATTATGAATGTAATAGATAGTTGGAAAAAATATAATATGAATAAAGAAATAATTTAGAGATGATATTGTGTCTTGCATTCTTTACTTGTTTATGTGCGGTTATGAATTGTGCTTTACTTCGAAAACTATAATATGGATTTATTATGCTGCAATATTTATGAATGATTGTGATCATATATGAAATCATAGAGAACATCCATAAGCCATAATAATGAACCATGATTCATGCATTCGCCTACCTTTCCCTTACTGCTGCAAAATCCTAGTTCTTGCAGCCCCAATAGATACCTCAGGTGACACTTCATCTGTGCAAGTATGTGATTCCAAAAGGGTCGGTGTCTTGAGGGTTTGTTGGTCATATTTGAACCAAAACTTGGGTATTACAACCCATGCACAGACCAAAAACAACCAACAGGGTTACAAACCTCTAAAGCTACCATTTATCCTCCATGCTTTTCCTCCTAGTTTTCTAGAGTATATTCCTAGGTTTAATGGAGGAGACCATGTTATAGTTGAGAAACACATGGAAGCCTTTGAATGTCTCATAGAAAAATTTGAAATCATTCAAGAATATGTGTTTATGAGAACATTCTCTAAGTATTCACATGGAGGTGGTAGGCTATGGTTTAGAAACTTGAAGGATGATTCAATAAGATCATGGGAAGATTTTCATGATCTTTTCCTGAGATATTGGGGTGAGAAAAAATATTATGAGCAATACCTTTCTAAGTTTAGTTCCATGAAAAGGAGGAGGGACGAGCCCATTTTCATCTTTAATAGGAAATTTTTGAACTTTTATCTCATTATGCCTATTGATATTCGACCATCTGAAGCTGCTGCTAGGGTGTTTTACACCACATCTCATCGTCATCCTTATATAACTTTATTCCTCAAAGAAATGATATCTTTAACATTCCAACAAATGTTTATAGATGCCGAGGAAATTGAGGACAACCTTCGAGCTTGTGGAAAGATTTCAGATCATGTTTGGGACTAAGATGTGGATGCACATGAACTAGATGAAGAGTACAAACAACATAGATCAGATCTGGACTTTCATTTATTTCAGTGTGTTAATGCATCATTTTTAGATTCATGTTTTTCTCTAGATCTTGAAATCAGACAATCATATTTTTCCACTGTCAAAGATCTAGAAAATTTACATCAACAAGATGATGTTTTATATGCAGTGAAACGTTTTTCTAGCTATGAGTATAAGAATGATTATGATATGAACTTTATTGCTGATTTTCATGAGGACAATTTTGTAGATGGAGCTAATGACAACCACATTGTTGGTACATTTGATATTATATCATATGTTTCTAATAGTTTGTGTAATGATAAATTTACTGCTCCAAAATTTGATAAAGATCCATCCATATCTGATGAGTATTCAGGTCATTCAGATGATCATATTTTTGCATCAACCCATATAGAATTTTATAACAGTCCTCCTTTACTCAATGCCTCTGAAGGAAGTGATATGGAAGATTCAGAAGAACAATTTTTATCTTTTTATTTAGAGATGATGGGACAACAAAAAATCTTTCAAGAGCATAGTTCCGTTGTGATTCTCAAAGGTATCATAGAGGTAACCGACATTGTCAATCTTGAGCATTAGATTCAAGAGTCAAAAATAGAAAAAATCAGCAATAGTGATGGAAGAGGTAACTAACCATGATTTCTACGATCATGTGGCTGTATATTTAAAATATTTTATCATTTTTAATCCTGATGTTTTTTGGGGGATTTTGTCACAAGAGTAAGTAAAAGAGAGTCCCTTAACTACCCTGGTAAGCTAACAAGGAATAACAGAAAGATGGTTAGCAAGTTAGTGGACCTGCAAGTTAGAAAATAATATACAAAGCAAGAAAATAACAACCGAAAATGAGAAACAAAATAAACTAACATAAATAATTGATGCACGAAATTGAACACATGAAATGGTTACCCAATAGAACCGAATCTTCGAATTGAGTGCACCAAGAGGAGAAATATGGGACAATGAATCCCCTATTCCTCCTAAGGGAGGGTCCTTTGATCCGTCAACAAAAATAGAGCTATCGCTCTCCAACGGTGAGTCTACAATGGTGAAAAATAACCAAATATTAGATTCACAAGAGGTGTAAAGCTTGCTCATTGCTACACTAGCTCAAAACTAATGGCTTTCTCCAAGAGAATTCTGAACAACATAAAAATGCTCTGGATTCCTCTCTTTTTTTCATACAATGATCCTTTATTTATAGGAGGATGGAAAGATAGTTTTTAACTAGTTACAAGTGTGAATGGGGGACCTTTGGAGGTACCTCCCATCCCTTTCAGTGATCCCAAGGCAGAAGTTTAGGGAGATTTTGGGGTATGGTCTAGATCTACTTCATCCCAAAAGTGGTTGAGGCCCTACCAAAATCATCAATGCATCGTTTCTACATCTGCGCGATTTTGATGATTTTCATTCTTGCACTCTGTGTACTATGTGTGTCATACATTGTGTTAGCCTGTGAGATGTGCACGTGCTTCTTTTGTTGAATACGTGTGAAACTTTAGAACCATTTTGTATAGTTTTGTGGGTATCTTTACAAATTGAATGTGATCCTTCCATAATTATTGGTAGTATGTTGTGTTGATTTTTTCATCCATTGTTTGTATTTTTCTGAGCAATTGTTTGGTGATAATAGATGCCCCCTAATGTGTGAGGTTTGGAACATACATATAGCTCAAATACACCAATGTTTCTTTCTGCTGAAATTGTTGTAACAATAAGAGAGTTGTAGATGTTGTTGAAGAGGGATGGTAGGAACATCCCTTCAAAGAAAGAGGGGATTCATAGTAGTGTCAAAAATTATTTGAAAACTTAAATGTAAAGTTGTATCTTTTTACAAACGAGGCGAGCATGCCCCATGCTCGTGTCAGGAAACCAAAACAATATGAGTGTAACTGAAAAATGTTGATGAAGTGGATATTTGCATCGCCCTCGAGGGTGTCAATAATGACATATGACTGTTTTGTGGAATGAAGTATCTTTGAATCGAGTGGTGAATGAATCGAAGACGTTGATGGCTTATCAAATTTAGAGGTATTTGGATGCTACTAAAAACTGCAACAGTCGCATAGTAAGGCCCACCGTAACATGAAACTTTGTTGGAGTCAAATGTTATGGGGATCAATGACATCAAAGAGAAATGATGACTCTTTCTATGTCATCCGATAGTGCTCATTGATAGTGGAATGAGAGCCAATATATTGCCACCTTCCTATAAACTTGTATTGATGTCGACATGGAAGGTGATGCAATTGTAAGAAGCACATGGATTCTTGACATTTGATTAATCAAAATGGTACAAAGAACTATTATGGATGAATTGGTGACATGGACAAAGCTCAAACTAGAGTGGATGCAAGAAATTCCTTTGGTTTGGGAAAATGGGATGATGAAAACAACCATAAAACACGATCTGGTGTCAGGGGGACGACCATATATTTAGATAAATTGTGATGAATGTGTAAAACTACAAAGTTGTGGATGAGGGGACAAAATACAAATTTTGAGGATAGAGGTGTCGGTGCAAGTCAATATTTTGGTCTATGATAGGGATAAATTTGTAGAGATGGTGATGAGAGTGCAATGCCCCAACCAAGGGAGACATGGGTTATTGTATGTGAAGGAAAAAAACCACCATCGGTTGCAATGGAAAAAAACTATTCGACATGATGAAATCAGAAATGTTCTTTATAGAATTACCAAATAAATAAAGAATAATTGGGATTGAAAGTACATATACAGAAACGGGTTCCCTAATGAAGTATGGATTTTCCTTGTGGGGCACAAGTAGGGAATGTAATTGATGAATGGTGGGGGGCCCATGGGTGTGTTTATGTACCATGTAGATGAATGGAGGATAGAATTGAAGATGGACAATTATTGTTGGATGATATGGAGTGTTAATGATAATGCATAGGTGCATTTAATGTAACCAAAAAGCATAATGTGGGAGTCCACAATGGGGTGGTTAGCATGATGATGATGAAGAAGTATGAGGTTCTTTCTTTGGGGTGTAACACTACCAAGACTCCCGAGCCTACTGGATGGAACATCATGAGTGTCAATATGCCAAGGCAGAAATATATGTGGGACAACTCATGGAGGTGAGAGTGTTATCAGATGATGATACCTGAATGCAATGGAGGTGATGGTACCACAAAGCTGAGTGTGGGGATCCTGAGGATAAATGTCAATGGGTGTAACTGGGATATGCAACTATTTTCAAAGGGAATAAGTGCATGCCAGTTTTGAACATATACCTGAAGGGGCCATAGGGTGTCCAAGACTGAATGGGTTGTATATTGTTGTGCCAAGAACTTACACACAAAATTATCAAATACCCAAAGTGAAAAATATATGATGATAAAGAAAATATGACAGTTATTTGATATAAATGATAGTGAGCAATCGTACCTGAGATGTTGACATTGGTGGGAAAAATGGTCCCTTGATGAAAATTTTGGGTTCCCATGGAAGGAGGCCAAGGAACAATGAGTTCCTAGAAGAGGTAATCCCTAAAGGAGGGTATGGTATGATGAGTTCCTATAAAAAGGCACTCCCTAAGGGATGCCAAGGAACCACGTGTTCATGAAAAATACACTCATTGAAGGAGGTCGAGGAACAATGAGTTCCTGGAAAAAGGAACTCCCTGAAGGAGGGGAGGAAACCTTGGGTTCTTGTAAAAGGAACTACCTAAGGGAGGCCATGGAATAATGGGTTCCTGAGAAAGTCACTCCCTGAAGGAGGATGGGGAACCATGGGTTCCCGAAAAAGGAACTCTCTAAGGGAGGCCACAAAACAATGGGTTCCTGGAAAAGGCACTCCTTTAAGGAGGCCACAAAACAATGAGTTCCTGGAAAAGGCACTCCCTGAAGGAGGTCAGGGAACCATGGGTTCCTGAAAAAGACACTCCTTGAAGGAGGCCACAAAACAATGAGTTCCTAGAAAAGGCACTCCCTGAAGGAGGTCAAGGAACCATGGGTTCCCGAACAAGTCCCTCCCTAATGGAGGCCAAGAAATGATGGGTTCCTTAAAAAAGGAACTCCTTCAATGGGGTCATGGAACAATGATTTCTTGGAAAAGGCAGTCCCTGGAGAAGGCCAGGTAACCATGGGTTCCCGAACAAGGCCCTCGCTAATGGAGGCCAAGGAATGATGTGTTCCTAAAAAAGGCACTCCTTGAAGGAGGCCACTAAACAATGAGTTTCTGGAACTCCCTAAAGGAGGCCAGGTTTCCCAATGGGAGGAACTAAAAATAACCAAGGCTAAGGGGGAATTTCCATAATAAGTAATGAAAATATCTCGGTGGATCATTCTGATTAGGCCATGTGGCTTGTAATCTCATAATGTCTAGGGGCACTGGACACAAGGTGGTGATATAATGGTTCCCATGAAGGGTATATTGTGAGTTGGTGTTGTGTCGAGAGCTAGGTCTTATTGGACCAAAGTGGGAAGTGGTACTGCCCCCTGTATTGTGATATTGCCAAATACCCAAGATTATGGAGCAAAGGTAAAATAGTAGGAAATTTAAAGTTGGACATCCACAAAAGAGGATCTGAAATAGTGTATTAGATCCATTATTTTGTGTAATATCTATTGAGGGGTTTGGGACTTGAAACTGTTTGGCAACATCTCCTATATGGGCATGATTGGTCATCATGGAACTGGAGTCCCTAATATCCCTATCAGTGCTAAGATATGATATTATTTGGGAGGGAGTAATGACCTTATCAAGGGAGATAATATTAAAGGGTGCACCAATTGAATTGTTAAGACCCTGCCGACAATGGATAGGAGAACCTAGATGGAGGTTATCACTAGAATAATTGAAAGAAGTAGTTGCCTCAAAGAATTCTTCATCTTATGGGAATAATGTAGTTGAGATTTCATGGTTTCTCTGGGGTTTGGGGAAGAAACATGCATGGATTCCCCCAAGGCTGAATGAATTTTCCCAGCCTCCAGGCCTAAGTGGTGAGAGGTGGTTCTAGAGGAATGGGCTCATTTTTTGCTAGAGTGGATGTTGAATGAATAGTGGTAGTGGAAACATAGTGCATGGACTCAATGTGAGAAACATGATGTGATATTCTATTATGAGAATCCCGAGGAGGGGGATCAATGTAGGAGAGTTGATTGATGGTGATGATGCATCCCTCATGTGGGAATTTCATGATTCAAAAGAGTGAATACACGATAACAATCATGGTATAAATGAAATCACCACCCAAGATAATATTGTAATCCATCGGACCATGCATGACAACAACATTGATCAAAACCGTCTTACCACCTAACTCAATGGGGAGATTAGGTAAGATCCCCAAAGGGAAACATAGTCTACCATCAAAGGCTCTTAACTCAATCATCGATGGGATAAGAGTAGGGGAGACTAGTTGTTTCCAAGTTGATGAGGACATAATGCATGATGATTCCCCATCATGTATAATATATCGATAAATTGTAAAGTTTTTAACGATGACCTAGATTTGAAATGGGGTAGAAGATGGGAGTCATGCTTGGCTAAGATGATCCTAATCAAAAGTGATTTCCTATGATGGGTGTGGGTACAAACTTCCATTTTCCTGACAAACACAGGGTCTAGTATACATTGTGGTACTAGAGGTGGAAGGGGTGCCCCCAAGTCTACATGATTGAGCATCAGTCATGAGGTAGATTGGGTTTGATGGGGGGTTACCTATGTGAGGGGTAACAATGATGTCAAGGTGTATGGAACCTCACCCGATGGAGTAAAGGGTTCATTTTGGGGGAGGGGGCATGTCGAAGTAATGTAATGAGAACTACTAAGTCTATTTTGTTGCGTGCACTCCAAACAAAATGCTTGGACTAGCTCTTGAGTGAGTTCAGGGAACTGATGGGTTAGGTGACCATAGAGCTCACAAAATGGGCAAGGGTGATTAGTCCATTCATGGGTGGTACATCTATGATTGGTTTTATTGTATTTTTGGTGGGAAATATGAGTTCCCCTATATGTACAAGCATTTACCCCATGCCATGGGCGCTGATATTAGGTGTTTATCTTCTTACTCCTCATGTGTGGTAGATGGCCAATAGAACTAGGAGAGGGAGCCCAAGTTTGTCCTAACTGGGAAGAAGAGGATGCGGTTATATGTGGTAGGTTTTTGGTTCTTCCATGGTGGTTGATGGTTAGAGAGCCAATTCCTGAAGAGGAAAGG
>ML843212.1:28176-51171 GCA_009831015.1 Picea engelmannii
TTACTTCCTCACTTCTATAGGTAATTATAGGAATTTTTTTAGTCCATGATCCACATTTCAAACAATAATTTGGATGATGATATTCCACATTCTCCATACACTTGGCATATGCTTTTAATTACATTGTTAACTCACTCACATCACATGACATGGTACATTACACACTAAGGTAAATTGTTCTAACACTTCATATCAAGTGATAATGTCAATGTTTGGGGCATCAAAATGGTGATCATGGGTTGAACTCGATAATGAATCACGATGTTTTAAATTTATACTTTTATCCTTAAGTCACCTTGGTGGCCATCGCTGACTCTTAGTTAAGTGTTGTCACTATTTGACAAAGTTGTATTATTGGGGGGCCTTAATAGGGGTAATGTGTCCATGTCCCTCATCATACATAACATATTCCATTTGTCCTTTCTCTCTTGTCCTTTGTTTTCAATTGGTTGTTGCATGTATCCCAAAAAGGTTCATTCTTCGTAATCACATGAGAAGAAGGGGCTTGAATTCCCAAGCTTGATGCAACTTGATAAAAATAGAAAGAGAAAATGTTATATTCAAAATGCAAGGAAAATGAAAAAAACAAAGTTAAGAATCAATAAAGATAAAGCATGAGTAATGCCCTCCCACTAAGAGACCGTCACCCCAAGTCTTAAGCATCAATGCATATCTAAAAAATGGAAATAGAAAATGAAAATCAAAAGCCAAAAAGGTTAAATCAATGAAGAAAAATGCAAAAGGGGTTTGGAAAGACATGGTGCCAAGGAAAGGGCACCTCATTGCATAAGCACTATCTTTACAAAGATGTTCTTGTGGATGAATATCTTATGTCACCTTCCATGTCAATGACATCCACACATTAAATAAGCCCAAAAACATACCATATGTCATTGTGCATGATCCTTGATGTTTTTTTTTGAGACATAATTCTTATCCTAGGTAGTGACACACCTAATAGGGGTTAATAATGATCCTCCAATACCTAAACTTGGAAAATTGTATATCTTTATGTGGTAGTGTGAAGTTTGAAGAGGGTAATATATGTGATCTATCTAATGGATTTTGCATTGACATGATTCACTTTCTATGTTGTGCTTGAGTTTTATACCTTCCCTCCAGTTTTCATAATGCATTGGACTACATGAGCCCCTCATCGAACAAAATGAATTGCATATAGTTGCATGATTGATTGACATCTTGGTCCTTTGGACATTGAGGGGATACTAGCACACTTCATGGAGGCCTTCTCCACCACTCGAGAGAGGCCATTCCAATTTTTTGGAGGCTATTGAGCCCTTTGATGAAATGGATCCCTAGTTGAGATACCCTAACAACTATTCCATATGATGTGACCCTTCGATGATGGGATGTTGGACCTTTTCGAGGTGACTTTACACTTGGAGGATGAAATGTTGCATGCTTTGGAGGGAAAATTTTACTTTGGAGACCTTTCACATTCCTTTTTACATAGTTTAAGGGTATCCAAATTTAGGAGCAGTCATCTTTCGATAGAATGCCTAGATTTTCATCATATCAACTCCATTGTATGAAGAATGGTCATGGGATTCATGAAATGTGCTCATAATATAAATTCAAGAAAAAACTGACACAATTATGGTTCTTTCAACATATGTCACACAAGGATTATTGCTCATCCTTTACCACTTGTCACATGCCTTTTAATGAGGATGTCTTAGCATTAAAGAAACTTACTTCAACTTGGGAGCATCATTCGGGTCTTTCTGATCTATCAACTCTTGTATAATGGATTATCTGTGTATTGTGACTTTATCTATAGGGTTTATAAAAAGATAAAGACATATTTTATTTTCTTAGGGCTTTTGCTAGGAAAATTTTATTACTTTAATGAGAAGGGTGCTAGATCTCTCATATAAATAAGAGAAGCACTTCTCGTTGTATAATTATTACTTGTGGAGACTCATTGGTCTACTACTATTGAACTCCCTTATGAAAAATGCCATGGATGGCTAGCTAGAGTGACTTTTTGGAGATGATGTCTTTGTGGATTCTTTGCTACTTCGTGGATGCTCATTTCTAGGCTATTAATGGGTCAAATATTTCTTGAGTAGGTGGTCTCTTTTTATCTTGTGGTTATTTTTTTTGAATTCCTATAAGTGTAATTTTTCTTCTCTAGCGTTGGTTGAGCATTCTCTTGCATCTTTCTTGAACAAGCCCTTATGGTCAAAATTCTTGGAAGGTTACTAGTTAAGAACCTTCCCTTCAACCATATTTGAAGATCTAGTGATAAACTAGGAAGATCTTCTAGGGTTAGTAGTGAACATCCCTATATATCACCCTAGTATCGATTCACATCTCTTCAAAGGAGTCCTTAATTGAACCTATATGCCCAAAAAAATAGTAGGCATTGGTCATTGTCCAAATAGCGAGTCATTATTTTATAAATTTTATTCTCTCTTTATTATTTTAGGATTAAATTAGGGGTTTATAACAACACATTATCATTTTCAGCCATAAAAGACTCAGATGTTTTGACGTATTTTTGACCTAATAAACATTTTTAAACCTTGATTTGTGTTGTTGATTTATTGTTACAACCTTTTAAGTCAAAAACGTCTAAATTTTTAAGGTTGTTATATGCATCTCAATTTTTTTTATTTTAGTTGTTAATTAAACCCTATTTTAACTCAATATTTATCCCTCTTGTTTCATTCGTCAATTTGTTATGCAAGGTTTTATTTTAGTGTTGTTGTAATAACTTTTTTTACTACTATAATTTAATATTATTTTCATGTTTTACATCAAACTTTTGTTTTTTCATCCTTTGTAGCTTTTGGGGATCCTCTTGAGCCTGAATTGACTTGCTAGACCTTTTAAATTGACCTTTTTCATCATCTCTTCAAAACTAGAAATCGATTTCACTCACAACCTTATCCTTACCTTGTTTACTTTATTCTATTGGTGGTAGATTGAGTAGATGCCTAGGAGGCCCTATACTTGATTGTGTCTTTCCTGACAATTCTTGGAGGCTACTAGGGAAGGATCCCCTTGCGTTGGATTTTACCCCTTCACTATATAGGGGGAGATTGTTTCCTAGGTGACAGGGTTTGCATCCACCAAAAAATCCACTTCTTTTGGATGACCTCCCATTTCCACCACTCTTGTGGATGAGAATTACCATAAACTATAATTAGATTTAGCCAATGTCAATCTTACCACTCATTCTCATCAATATGACATGCCCCCTAAGGTAAAACCTACTGATCCTTCTGATCCCCATCCACCCAATAATGGATCTTTGCATATTCCTTGCCAAAGTGTAAACCTACCTACAAAGGTACCTATGCTTCCATTAACGGAGAATTTCCCCAACCCCCATGTGGGAATCCCACCACTACAACATAGTAAATGACTTAGCTCAATCGCATGCACCAATCTTTTCCCTTGAAGTCCTCCAAATGTGTCCTTCACAATATAATTCTTTACTATCTACTTTTAGCATTGTTGATCCATTAGACGATATGATGATTACCTTTCATATTAACAAAACTAAACCTTTTCAATTACCACCTTTTGTATCCTTTCAAATTCAATTTTCCATCAAGAATATCATCATTCATAGATGAATTATTGATGAAAGAACATCCACATGCATCATGTCAACCCAAGTATGGGAGAAGTTAGGATCTCCAACACTTGTCTCATCTACAATCTCCCTTCATTCATATGGTGTTCAACCCTCTCATCCTGAATGGATTTACTAGAATTGTCCCATCCAATTGGGAGGGAAGGAAGTTTGAATTAACGTCAGAGTTATAGATTCCCCTTTGGACTATAACATCCTTCTAGGTTGAAGTTTCATGTATGCCATGAAGGTTGTTTCCTCCTCATTCTTTCGTAATGTGATCTTCCCCCATAATGAGAAAATGGTCCCCATTGATGAGTTGACATAACATTATCCTCAATCACAACTTCATTTGTACCACATGGTATCTTCCTTGGGTGGAATACAAACACTTCCCTCTCATTTTGACATCATCCTTGGAGTCCACAAAGACTCTGTATTACTTGGTGTGTATTACAACCCTCTTCCTATAGTTACCCACCCCAATTCATCAAATGTCTATAAGTTGTCATCATCTCATGGGATAATAGGACCAAATCCACACCCATTGACTAGACCTTCGATCCCAACATATTTAATGCCACCACTAGTAGGGTAGCCTCATCCCCATTACCCCTTTGGCTAGGTTCCTTTCTTATTTCCACCTCTGGGAATAATAAGTACCCTTTTCATGGCTACTTTGAATCTTTCGACCTTACATTAGGAAATTTGTTTTGGTACTTGAATTCCCCTACCACTCCTCTTCCACCCTCTGCGCCAACTCCATATTTGGCCTTGACTCTTGTTTATCTAATACCAATGACCCCTATAGCCCATAAATTCCAAGCCTAGTCTAAGCCCTAGGCCTATTGGCCCAGTTGTATCACACTATGACATTGGCTAGATTCTGGAAAAGTTGGACCAATGCTCCAGGCACTCCCACTACATGTGGTTACATCGATGGTGGTAGGTCCTCAATATCTTCCATAGGGACATTGTGGGTGAGGGCATTCAGGTTCCTCTCCACCCACCTCAAAACTCTCTTATCCTCTGTTGTCGAAGGTGTTTCCTCTACAACGACTCTTGTTTGGGCCTGCTCTCACATATATTAATAATTTTATGAATATTTTTTATTTGTTAAAATTTGTAAACAAATTAATATTTTTAAGATCAAGTTTTCAATGTATTTGTGGGCCACATTTAAGTCAATCGCTTGTTGAAGACTTATTAGCTGTGATCAAGGTAATTTATAAACTCGTCGTATAGTTGGTCATATGGTATTTTCTTTGTAAAAGAAGGGATTTCCAACATCTCTCGAATCCTTTTAACCCTTTGTAAGATATAGGCCATATTAGTGCTCAGGCTGGTCCTATTAATTCTAGGTTCTAGGAAATGTTGGAGTAGATTTCCAATATACACTTGGGGCTCTTCAAGCTTTACCCTTGAGTTCTAATTTGTTTGGCCGAAGTATTCAATCCTAGGCTTCGTCATGTATTTATTTTCTTAGATTTGACTTGGCGTGAACAAGGTGAATATGAAATCTACAAAATTAGGTTTCTCATGAGTAGCCTTTGGGTGATAACGTTCAAAATAGGAGTCCTTGCATGACCAGGGCTTAGGATCATCTTCTTGTCTTGCAACATTTTGTAGGTCCAAAGTGTTCAGACAATTTGTTTCTCTTGGAGTATGATATTTTATTGTTTGAGGAGGTCTCATAGAAAAAGGCTTTTGTAGTTTTGATAGTGACCTTTCTAACTCAATGATTCCTCCATAGGTACTTAGATCCTTAGAGCGTTCATGTTGTTTTGAAAAATTTAAGGAATCTTTCATGTTTGAGAAACCTGTGCTCCATTTCCTATGGAAAGTGTTGTTTTCTACCTCTAGAATCTCTGTGAGGTCATGCTCCAGTCCTACCATGCTTTCCTTATTTAGCTCCCAGATGTCATCATTATTCAAAAAATTGACCTGATGGATGGCACTATTGAACTTAAGATTCTCTTCAATCTGGCACGCAACACCTTGAACTTCTTATAGGGTTATAGGTAATCGATCCTTGAGGGTAAATTGTAAATTTCCTTCAAAGGAGTTAAGGTAGTGCTGGAAAATAGCACTCTTTGAGAGAAAATTGGGCTGAAGTTTTCTAATGAGAGTGTTGAAACTATCATTGAATTCCCTAACATCTTTATTGGATTGTTTGCAAACTTCGAGGTATTGAGACTAAAAGGAGGCCATACTTTCGTTTTTACACCATCTGGCCATGAACGCACGTTCAATATCTTTAGGGGTTTTGATGCTTCCATTTGGGGGACCATTAATCCAGCTTATGGTACTCTCGATGAGTGATCTTGCAAAAATCCTTATGAATGTGTCATGGTGTTTTTCTCTTGATTGGTGAAATTCATATCCCTCATAAAACTTATTCCAATGTGAGTTGCCATAAGATCCTACTTCTCTCGAGAATTTAGGTATCCGAGAATCATCCTCGTTGGGGAGATAATGTAATCCTCCTTGGGTGTTAGTTAAGTCTAAAGAGCCAAAAATTTCTTTGTGAAACCATTTGGGAGGGTATATAGGGGTAATAGGAGCTATGGGAGAAGAGGAAAGTGTGCATTGACATCCGATACAGGTCGTCATTTGTGAAGTCGCCAGATAGTTTTCTTGAAACTATGAAAGGGATGAGGGGATCACCCTTAGTGGAGTCTCCAGGTAAGATTTTCAAAGTAAAGGATTTCTTTTAGAAAAGGCTTACCAAAAGAGTCGTCTTCGAGGTGAATTGACTTATTGTTCCCCATCAACGATGCCAAAATGTTATCGTGCAATTTGTACTTATTCCAAAGGAAAGATTAATGGAAGGAAAATTGGCGTAACGAGAGGTTATCCTATCACTGTCACCTCAATAGGATGTCTCTTTATTTTTAGGGTTGATGGCCCAGTGGAGATGTCCCTGGTGACTAGGGGGTTTGAGAAGGAAAATGTGAACATGTCTATGAAAATGTCCCTTCTCATAGGTCACACTCAACAGAAAGTTCCAGGGTTTTAACCAATGAAGTAATAAATAATTAAGATGTACCTGCCCAGAAAAAAACAACTAGAAAATATGTCTTTTGCAAGCAGAACTTGTTGTTAGTACTTCATAAAACCATGGACTTTATCAATAAAAGAAATAGTTGATATATGGTGAAGAAAATAGAAATTTATAGCAGAAATGTTTACAAGATAGTAGCTTCACAATAAATGCCTTAAATGGCTTCAAAATGACCAAGAATGATTACTCATTAACACCAAAATACTAGCATTTGTCAGAAGCAAGTAAGGGAGTGTATTGATCAAATTTTTCAATTGATTTTAGGTGATTTTAGTGATGCAATAGATAGTTGTAGCTTATGTTTTTAACAACGTCAACTAAGTGTTAGGGTGTTGCAATGGAAAGGCCCTTAGAAAAATATTCAAGAAAATTGGTTTTCTAGCATAATATAGTAGGTGAAAGCTATTAAGGCAAGGACAATAACATGTTCTTAGCCTCCTCAGATTTTTAGCTAGCAATTTCATAATATTAGTATAAATGCAAGATAAATCTAACTATACCCATTCAATGAAGAAGAATTGCAAAAATTTTACTTACATCCACCAAGAATCATCTAGTAAATACTCTAGTTGAACACTTCCACCAAGAAAAATTCCAAAATAGTCCAAAACGAAGCCTCCTTCAAGAAGTGTGCACCAAATTTCAGACCTCACACTTGTGTGAGTGAAAGATGATAAAAAAATGCAAGGGAAAATCGCTTACTTATAAAATCACAATTACCATAATTATGTCAAAAAGGTCGACATGGCGAGTGTTGGCCCTTGACCAGGTTTTGTGGAAACGCTGGTCAGATTTGACCAATTTTGGGACTTCAACAAGATGGTCGAAGACGAAGTGCCCAAGCGAAGCGGATATCGCGGGATCTCACCCCCTTTTGCAGGTTTTTTGGGTTTAGGGTTTATGTAACTCCAGTTATGGGATGTCGTTTCATGGGTCTTACCCATGTTTAGGCCCTTTTGTAATGTATAAATAGATATCTAGGTGATGTAAGTAGGGGGATGATGCTAAGTGCTAGTGATTCTAAGAGGCTTTGTGCATAGTGTATGTTGAGACTTGCAGAGCTAAGTGAAAGTCATCTGTAGTACTTTGTGCGCAGACTGTGTAAGGCTTTGTGCCTAGATCTACTCAGGGAAAGAGGATCTGGCGAGGTGTGGGCAGATCTCCTGTCCTATGCGGAGTGGGTTTAGATGCTCTGTGCATATAAGGAGATTGACTGAAGATAATAAAGAAGACGAAGAGTTGGTGGACATAGTCCCACACAGGGGGTGAACCACGTATCTCCTATGTTATGGTTTCTTTGTGTGATTGATGTGATTTATGCTTAGGGTTGTGATATTTATGTATGCTAGATGCATCTAATATATTAGCTTAGTGCTTAGTGATATGAATGAATGCTAGATCTGATCTATTTATATGCGCTAAGTGCTTGGATGTGTTGCTATGTAATTAGGGTTTTCCATGCGATGTGAATAAAGGTTAAATGCTAATGTGAATGTTAACTGCTAAGTGATTTGTAAGTATTGTAATCACATATCTGTGTCCCAGCTAGGTTGTAGACACTTGAGTCCTGCAACCACCCCTGCCTCTACCTCGAGTGAGACTTCATCTACTTCGTAGGTGTTGCCAAAAGGGCCGGTAGTTGGGGTTTTGTTGGTGCGTTGTTGAAGCGTTGAACCCTGGGTCTGTCCATGTGCCCAACAAATGGTTCTATTGCCTGGACCTCAAACTGTGATTGTTGGGAACTGAAGGAATGAAAAATATCTGTGCATATATTTGTTGTTGTAGTGAGCAATACTCTACTTGACTTGTGAAGCTCTGTGCTAAGAAGAGAAGTCTAATCTAAAGAAAAGAGGTAAGATCTTAAAGCTTTGTTCTCTGATAAAGGTAAGATAAGTGGAAATTTTTGTTTCGAAAGAATGGATCTAGGTATGTTTAACAGATTGTGTCTGAAAACTAGGGCACAACTAGAAGAAAGAAGATTTGATATGAATAGATCTGATGGAAATAGTGGAAGATATGTTATTCCTATCCATAGAAATAATTGTTGGACTAACAAGTGAATGCAGGATCCTAGAAATAATTTTTTGCAGGTTCATCATTGTGATCCGAGTGCACAATACAGGGAAGGTTGGGGATCATTTAAAAGAAAGAGAGGATTAAATCTTTGTTATAGATGTAGAAGACAGGGACATATTGCTAAGGAATGCCCTGGTAGAGGTCCTAGTTTTCTTTGTTGTAGAGCTATGGATCATGAGGTTTTGGATTTCCCTATAATGATTTCTAAAGTTGAGAAGATGAACGCAAGGCAAGAAACTAAGAATATGCTAGACCTTCTGAAAGAATGAGAGACTATACTATTACAGATGCAAGAAACATTGAATGATCACAGAGATATCCATTTACTAGAGATCTTAAAAGAGAAAGAGTGCATAGAAACAAGAATAGGAGACTTCAACACAGACTGTATTTTGAATGAGGAAACACGGGTGAATATTATGACAGAAAGAACTTGGAAAATTTTGGGAAAGCTTGCTATGGTTCCTTCATTGGGAGGAATAGGATTGTTTAAAGGAAAGATGATAACCCTATGTGGAAGACTTACTCATATACCTATGATTGCTCATGGAAAAATGAAAAGAAGAATTTGAAGTCATTAACTTTGTTGAGAACATGAACAATGCCCCTTTTTCACCTTTGTTAGTAAGAACCTAGATTGAGAAAGACCATATCTGAAGGAAAGAAGAAGAGGAATATCTAGAATAGAAAAAGAAAGAATTAAGGGATTTCATGACTAATAAAATAGCGAGACTAATACCCCGAATGGGGTGACAAGTGGACAGAATGGGCACGTGGAGGCGCCAATGGAGGGGCCATTTATGGTGGCGCCTACTCCCAGCTACAGACAGTTAATAAGGCCTTCGCCTCCGTCAGCCACCAGATAGTGATGGAGCTCCTCGCGTGTGAGCAAGGGACGGCCAGCCAGAGCATTAAGCTCTTGGCGTTAATGCTAACAGCCATGGTTTATGTGTTTATCAGTTTAAGCGGACCTCCCATAATGCATTCAAACCTAATCCAGCAGAGCAAGCACCGCTATGCAGAAGACTTCACCTTAGCCCTCATCATGCCACGGGCGAGGGGTAGACCATGCAGAGGCGTCGGCTGGTATGCAACGGACGCAAGAAAGAAACGACACCAGAGGTTTGCCAATGCCATACTCTTGGCCAAGAAAAAGCATCGAAAAGGCGCCACAGCACCAAATTCGTCGCCTCACACCTATGTTGAAGAGGACTTATCCATAGCGCTGCCACTAGACTTCTCCGAGAGTCGGCTGTTCATTGTCCAGGACAATTTGGATCCTCCGGCGAGCTTTGGACACACGTCAACAACACCCAATTTGGGCGATTCTCCTACCCTCACCAACGCTACGAGTGCAGAATTTGAAGCCTGCCTTGTAGAGGAGGAGCTGTCGGAACGCATAGATGCCCCGCAGACGCAGAGGACAACACCGGGCTACAAGACAATGGAGGCTGAGGAGCTGCTGCCGAAACGCACTACCGACATGCAGAAGAAGAGGACTACGCTGGGTCAAAAGGAAGTGGAGGCCGAAAGGAATTCGCCACCTTCGCCATCGCTCCTGCATCCAGAACACTTGAATTTATTTTTTGAAGTGCGCAGCCTAGTGGAGGATCAAATCTTCAAAGCTGTACGAGTCAGCTAGCGCCTCGATATGCTCTACGCAGCCTACTCCAAAGCTATGCAACGACGCCAATGCCCCACCTGTGCGCAGCCCTTTGTCATCCCTGTCAATGATGGCGATGCCGATTGAATAGGTTTTGTTCTTCTCTATGGTCTCCATGATCTTTTTTGTTACTATTTTTTAGAGTTGTTTCTCTTCAGTCCTTAGTTTAGTCAGCTCAAGCACAGACTCTCTTCTACTGTTTAGAATAATGGACACACACCCTGGTTTCCTTCGGGCAGGGTGGCGAAACATGTCGCATAATTTTGCATGCTGCTATGGACATGCCAGTTGTCCTGGTTTCCTATATAGGTAGAACAACTGGCATATGTATGCCAAGTGTCTTTCTTTCATGAAAGTTTAATATAACAGGTTTTGCCTTTTTTACTTAAAAAAAAAAAATAGCGAGACTAATACAAGAATAGGAGGACAAGTCGAAGCTACTAATGGCCAGAGACCGGGCTATCGAAGTTGAAAGAACATAAGCAGACTTGAAACATCTATCCATACAGGAGAGTAGAGCACCTACTCCAGAAAGACAAGAAGTATTACCCTCAAACCCCGTGAAAGACCATCAACAACGCAAAGTTACTATGTTAAGTACAGATGAGAATAAGAATGGAAAGAGGAACCCAATAACTCAGGTCATGGGAAAGAAGGCTAGGAAGCTCAGCAAGAAGAAAGCTAAGTTAGAAAAATTGTAGGAAGCCCTAGAGAGGACTCCGCAGAAGGAAGGATTGCAGAACTTGAACGTCGCTGAAATATCAGAACAACAAAGATTGGCACTTCGCCATGGTGGAGAAATATGACCGTTGGAGGCATCCTGACCGTTAGAACGATGCTCCAGAACGGTTAGAAACACAGTTATTGCCATATTCATCACAATTGGACCGTTGGGACCACGCCATAACAGATGGAATTGAATTGATTAAGTCATTCCTACCCATTCGAGGATTCTATTACAATGTTAGCTATTTAACCTGTCTAGTGTCTTACCGAGAACACTTTTGCAAACAATGATTATACGAACCCATAGAGAGCTGACTATTACCGCGTTGTGATTATTAAGACATCACCACCCATCTGTTACATTGATTGTTTGTTCACCGACCCGAGATATCTTATCTCAAGCGTGTATGTCAGGTGACTTTAGCGCAGTAGAGAAATTCGTCGAAGAAATCCTAATAGACCTCATGGTTGATAAGGTCATTTATGCAGGTGCACAAGCTTCGTCAACAAGAGGAGTGCCATAATCCCCATCAACTGCACGTCAATCTAGGCCCTCACGAACTGCAACAGAGAAATGATCCAAGCATCGTGATGACTTGGTGAATGGGACGCTCCTCCCATCTATCCTGCCTAACTATATCCCACCTCTGGTTGGCGCGGTTATTCGTGACAGTGTCCTGAGGGACTTCGATTATACATTTATCATTGGGTACCTCCCGAAGGAGATACGCATAGTTGGATCACATCTCGGATAGATTCTGACGCTGAAGATCAAAGATTTTAACTTGGGAGATCGCAAGAATTATGGGATGCTCGCCCCACACAAGTACTTGACCAAAACAACAAGGAAGAAGTCAAATATAATCCCCTGTCCATGGACCATGGACATCGCGAGGTTCACCATTCTTAATGTGATGAAGATACCACACTTTGGAAGACATCAGGATGTTAACACATGCGTTAAACTCCTCCTATATTGCTACCGTGGCGATTACCTATGGTTGGATAGACGCATTATAGTAGATCTGACATTGATCCACTAGATCACTGGGTTAAGCATGCAAGGACCAGACCCACAAGATTTTTACCCAGGGAAGGTTGCAAATCGCTCCCTGGCACAACGAATCAAAGACACCTATGGAAATGTGGAGAAAGGGAAGGGGGGCTACAAGTTCGCCTCCATCCAGAATGGCACAATGTGCCTAGCTTTCCAGTTGATCGCTGGTAATCTCGTTAGGAAGAATAGGCCAACACAGGTAAGGGGGTTTGTCGTCAACCTCACAGGAAAATCTATTGAAGGGTTGCAAATGAACTGGGTGAGCTACCTCGTCATCCAATTAGAACAAGATTATATCGAAGATCAGAATCAGGGCTACGAGTTCCATTTCAGTTGGTTGTTGATACTCATTGCCTTCATTGCTTGGGATATGCCGAAAGGAGCAACCTTCCCTGAAATTGAGCCTTCTGAACCACTAGCCGTGAATTTCACTACTCTCTAGTATTTGAGCGACATTGAAAAACAATGGCAGTCAAACACGGTGTTCCACACATACTATTTACAGATAAAGAGGGCCATCGAATCCTTCCCTCGCATGACGTCGAATAATATGCATAGGTTCAGGCCACTTGCGAAGTTTCGTGCAGATAGGCACTTCATTTATATCACTGTGCGAGGAGACAAACATAAGGAAGAGCTCCAGTCCTACAACAAGCTCACAGAGGAAGATATGGAAGAAATAACTAAGGAATGGCCTACAGAATTCCTAATACCACTCAACCAAGAAGAACTGTCTGATCCTGACCTCATCGGAAGTCCTGTAGTCACTCGAGAAGAATATGATGGAACTAGCAGCAACATAAGGAAGAAGAAGAAAGAAGTACAAGAAATGAACAATGCATCGAAGGAAACAACACCAGAGTCACCAGGAGGAGGAGGTGATGACGAAGTAGACCAAGAGAAAGATGAAGGGAAAGAAGACAAACAGGAACAAGGCGACGTGACACTGCCTAAGAATCCCCTTGATGAGGTTGAGACATATAAGAAAATAAAGGTCTCCCTAACGAAACCTTCATCGTGGAAGAAGTCAAAATTTAGTAAGCCCAAGTTGCAGACTGTGCTCACAGTGGATGACATCGACCCCATCATCGTCATTGTAGCAGACACTTTAGAGGATATTCTATAGTGCAGCGAAGCAAATCAAGAAACCATGGATGATAAGATCGAATCAGATCTCAAAGGGGTACAACAAGCCCTCTACTCAAGCCACGCAGTGTCTACAGTGCCATCATCATCATTATAAGGTATAGAAGTAGAAGATGAGCCTGCCCAGCTACATAGAATAGAAGATGAAACAGAAGCTCGCCTTTATCGTGTCCAGGAAGAAAAAGAGAAGGCCACAGAGGCCTTGAAGCAAGCAAAGAAGGAAGCCATAGAGAAACATTGGGTTGCGTAACAAGAAAAATACAACCTCCAAGGGAATTTTGCAGAGTAAAAAGAACAACTCAAGAAAGAAAAAGAACAAATGTTTGCAGAATAGATGGAATTAAGGAGGAAGTCACTAGAGAAGTTTTCTCTGTGTCAGGCCTTGCACAGATATAAGAAGAGACAATGTAAATCCAAGTGGAGAATCTCGTTGAATCCATTCAACAACTTCAACAAATAGTATAAGAATTGGAATTACAAGCAGGGCCAAGCACTTCGCATGAAGTGTGAGATCAAAGAGAAGAAAATGCCAGGAGCACAGTTGAGAGGATCAAGGCATTGGCCTTAGAATGCAAACAACTCAGCAGTCGAAGTGCGCAGACCTATGAGATCCTTACAGAAGACCCATAACTAAGAATGTTGGAATCACAGCTCCAGGAGGCAAAGAAACAAGGAGCGACAGTGCAAGCACAGTTGAAGCCACTGTCAGCGGTCGAGAGGATGAAAAGGTCCCAGGAACAGTGCACGGTTTAGCAACAGGTCCATGCCATCAAGAGTAAAGTCATGGAAGTGACCCATAGGCTCCAACCAGTGTAGGACAAAGCCTGAACACTTTTTGAGGAAATTGAGGGACAGGGTGCACAACTAGAACAAGTAGTCACTTCGGTGGAACAACGTTTGGAAGGACCTATGACCGAGAAAGTTTTTCAGGAGTTCGTCAATCAGGAGGTTCTGGCGAAATAACAGGTCTAGACAGCTTGAGCCAAGCGCAAGGCCTTTGAGGTCGTGCTACCCAGATCAGAGTGACTCGGGACGAGTCATAGGTGAGTGTTGAGGGCCTGTTGGCCCTTGACCAGGTTTTGTGGAAACGTTGGTCAGGTTTGACCAATTTTGGGACTTCAATAGGCTGGTCAAACATGAAGCACCCAAGCAAAGTGAAGATCATGGGATATCGCCCCCTTTTGCGAGATTTTTGGGTTTAGGGTTTATGTAACGGGCATGGGATGTCGACCCATGGGTCTTACCCATGTTTAGGCCCTTTTGTAATGAGATGTAAGTAGGGGGACAATGTTAAGTGATAGAGATTGTAAGAGGCTTTGTGCATAGTGTATGTTGAGACTTGTAGAGCTAAGTGCAAGTCAGTTATAGTATTTTGTGCGCAGACTGTGTAAGGCTCTATGCCTAGATCTACTCGGGGAAGGAAGATCTGGCGAGGTGCGTGTAGATCTCTTGTCCTATGCAGAGTGGGTTTTGATGCTCTATGCATGTAAGGAGATTGACAGAAGATAATAAAGAAGATGAAGAGTTGGTTGATGTAGTCCCACGCTAGGGGTGAACCACGTATATCTTGTGTTATGGTTGCTTTGTGTGATTGATGTGATTTATGCTTAGTGTTGTGAACTTTATGTATGTTATATGCATCTGATATATTAGCTTAGTGCTTAGTGATATGAATTAATGCTAGATCTGATCTATTTCTATGTGCTAAGTGCTTCGATGTGTTAGACATTGTTGAATACTGCATTGCTCTGTAATTAGGGTTTTCCTTGCGATGTGAATAAAGGTTAAATACTAATGTGAATGTTAATTGCTAAGTTCTCTGCAAGTATTGTAATCACATATCTATGTCCCAGCTAGGTTGTAGACACTTGAGTCCTGCAACCACCCCTTCCTCTACCTCGGGTGAGACTTCATCTGCTTTGCAATTGTTGCCAAAAGGGACGGTAGTTGGGGTTTTGTTGGTGCGATGTTGAAGCGTTTAACCTTGGGTTTGCCTATGTTCCCAACAACGAGTTACATGTAATATCTAGTTTTTACATTAAATGACAAATTAAAACCCTAAATCAAGCAGAAAAGGTGACATCATGCCCCTTTAGGGTGACGTTAGGCCTTTTTAGTGCAACGCTGGCCTCTAGGAGTAAGATGTTAGGCCTCCCAAGGCCTCTAGATCAAACCACGAGTGCCACTTGGAAGACAACTGCCTCCAAAGTGTCCAAAACGTTGGAGGACGTCAAGGCTCACAGAGGTGATGTCATGGGCCTTTCAAGGCCTACATCATAGTGAGAAGGGAAATACCCCCCTGGTTCTAGGCCTGTCAGGCTGTCTCTAGTGGAACGTCCTCCTCTCTCTCTAGTGAAACCCTGTGATCTCTCTTTTCCCCTGGCAAGGGTCTCACCATCAATTTGGTGGGATTTTATCCCTATGGAGGTCGGAACTAATCATCTCCCCATGTGTACCTATTCGTTGGGTGTGGGCCTGCAACAACAACAAGTACGCCCTCCATGGGCTCATAAGTCACACAGATCATAGCAATGTTAATCACATCTAATAATTAAGTTATTTAAACATGTGCATAAAACCCCCTTTTCCTAGACAAGTGTTCAAAGGCGTTATTCTATTCTACAAGCCATGGGTCCCTATGTTTCTTGTTGAAAATATTTTTACTTCTTTCCGAGGGATCCTTGGGCAAAGCATTTGAAGGTTTTTTTCTTTTATCTTTTATATTTTGGCAGCTACTTTTACCCTCTGGGCCTTTATCCCCTTCTTCCCACAAGGTAAGGTACAACCCTTTTCTATTTTGGCAAACCCAATGCCCAAACCAGTGTATGGAATTGATGAGAGGGAAAGAGATGAAAAGTGGTAAGTATGGTGGGAACAGACGATGACCTTTCATGAAGCCACCCAGTGGAAACACAAACCCTATGGGAACCAACTTACTAAGGCATCATGTCATTCCACCCAAGTGTGTACAAGTGGAAAGGAATAAGGTCCAAGCACATGTTAGAAGTAAAAATAATTAAATGCACATATTCAAATGTTTGGAGAATCTGAGTCATGCATACCATGATACCAAGACTCATTAACTCATGGAGCAAGGCCCATTGTTGTTCAAGGACCGGGCCGATGGGATGGATGTTTTTATTGCTGACAAGGTGGAGGCGCTAAAGAAGAAATATGGGCCCTCCAGGGCCAGGCTCAAGTCAATATGGATCTCGGTACTCCATGTCTAGGACCTGTGGGCCTTGAGACATAATCTACTTAATTATCCCTAGGCTAAGGGATAACAAAGCTCATTACACATTGGAATCCCATGATACATTGACAAGTAAACCCATCCATTCATAATTATTTTTTTTTGTAAGTAAGAGAAATATTTGTATTAAGGTCCTGCAAAATCTGAAATAGAGTGGCGAAATACATAGCTTACCAGGCTGTAGTTACTGGACTACCCCAGCCATGGGGAAACCAGTCCAGCCAGCCTATCCATACCATTGAAATACCAAGTCATAAGTTTAAAAAAGTATTGCTACTGTTTGTCCCCTAAGACCTGAGAATTCCATAAACTAAAACAGACTAAGAGACTAGACACCTGGCTGGTAGGTGGGCCACTTGGCGCTAAGGTCCCCCGGCCAAGGCTCTTCCTCGATGTGAGTTGGCTCGTCATTCCACTCCTTGCCATCGTCCATAGTACGCTCCGCTCCTATGGTGCCGTCTCCAAGCTCGTTCTCCTTCCATTCTTCTCCTGCTGGAGGTGGCGATTCACTCTGCTTTGCATCCGGTACCGCTGGAGAATCCGTCATTGAACCTGTCTCGTCATACTCGGAGAGTAAAGCCTCGTGCAGGGACAAGATAATCTTAAGGAAGCTCGCTACCTTGGTGTCCGTCGCTTGGAGCCGATAGTTTAAGTCCCTTACTTCTTGCCGCAGCTCGAAGACCAAGTCGTGTAATGCAGACAAACTTTCCTTGACACGCGCGCAATCAGGAGAAGCAAAGAAACTTGAAGCAGTTCTGCTGGATTCCCCCCGGAAAGGTGTGTCATCGCATCTATCACCCAAAGGGTCATGGAAGGCCAGGGGATTGGCATAAAATGCTAGGGGATCCATGGAGAGCCGCAGTGTTGACAAGGGCGTGCTCGGAATGACGGCCATTGAATTGAATTGCAGAGTTGAGACTAGAGGAGACCTGGTTTGATGGCGCGGGGAGGATTCAGTGAAGGTCGAATCGGGAGGCATGACCGGGGGCTGACGAGGCCTCCAAGGAGCGCCTCTCTTCGGACGACCTCTGGGGCGAGTCATGGAGAGCTTGATGCAGCAAACTGGATGGAGTGAGAGCAGGCGAAGGAGAAGAGATACAGGGGCCGCGTCGAGCCAGGGGGGAATGAAAGAAAGTATCCCACACTGCTCAGGGCGAATCGCTGCAGCCACCATAACGAAATGCACCCAAGGCATTGTGAGCCAGTTAAAATGAATTCGCCGCGGAGGAGAAAGGACCGGCGCATAAATGCACTCTCGTATCAGAGTTAAGAGCATTTAAACGATGGGAAGGGTGGTGGGTTGTAGCACGCGCCCATCACGTGGCGGTGTCCCACGACTCCTTGTGCCTTCACGCATATCCTGCCATGTGGACTGCAATGCCACCCCATCCGGGGCATCCATTCATAATTTTGATCTTCTTGAATTTTTCAATATTTCTTAGTTTCTACAAATATATAATTTTATATTGAGAATATTTTTTATAAAACTTTGTACCTAGTTTTGAAATGTCCAATCTTTAGAGTGGACACTCCACCCATCATCACGGACAACAAAAAGTTCATATGTAGGAAAAGAGTCCCAAGATATCTATTTAAAGAAGTGGAAATGAAAATGACCCATGAATAAGAATTAGGTAAAATAATTAAAGGAATCAATAAACCCATTGAAATTAAAAAGGTGAAAAAATATTTTTTTCTTTTTACCTCTATTACATTTTTTATTTTTTAATATTTAAATTAAATTAATTTTAAGTTTTCTCTTATCTCTTCTTTTTCAATCACTAATTAATTAATTATTTATTCATAGTGTTTCTTTTCTATTTCTTCAAATAGTTATTACTTATATTGTATCCTATAAATCTGTTTGGAATACTTAATTTCTACGGGAGGCTCCAGAAGCTTCTTCTCCGTCTATAAAATCAAGCAATGTAACCATTCAGCTGTGTGTTCAATAGAATCGCCATTTGTTGTGTATTTCGTTGTTTTGCCTCTGCCCACACAAAATCTATAACTCAAGGTTTTTTCCTATTATTTTAATTTTATTTATTAATGAAATATTCAATAGTAACATAATTTGTTTAAAAAAAATTTAAGCTTTGTGAAAACTTACACACTCTAAATTTTTATCACTCGATCTCAACCACCTTACATTGCTCATATTAATGAGCCAAGCATGTAAATAGATTTCTTGTTGGCACAAGTCCTTAAGGAATTTGTTGCTGGCCTTAGAGTTGTATAAATAGCAGCACCAAGATGGCTTGTTATGTCCCTGTCATAGTAGGAACATTAAGTTTTGAGCTATTTCTATTATTTGGTTGCACAATTTTCGAAGGGTTATTACATGGTTTAACCTAAAAAAATTTACCTGAGGTTTGCATTTGATACAGAAGCCGGGAGGGTGGCGTCCGGATGCGAGGAAAGTGCGATGTCCTCGAGTCTGCATGTCATGACAAACGTGTCACTGCATGTCATCATCGTCATCTTCAATGGATTCATTGCTTTTCTTCTTGAAGCTCCCTTACAGCGCTCTCAGAGTCCCCTGCATGCTCCTGAAGGTGCCATCATTTTCCCTGCCGTCTCCCATGACTATTTTCTTCCTCGTCTTGGCCACCTATTTCTTGGTGGTCTCCGGTTTCATCGAACATAAAACCCATGGTATTTCTCTCCTGAAGAGTGAACGAGCAATACATCATCGAAGGGATCTCGTCGAGGTTTATATTCTTGCTCGGTGGGGTGGGCATAATTTTGTTGCACTTGTCCCTGGACAAACACAGAGACAGGAGCGTCAGGGTCTCGTTTTCGAAGGTCGGGGTTTCTTCTTTGGCTATCGTTTTTGTCATGAGTATGCTATTAGTTAGCATTAAAATTCCGTATATTTGCGTTAGTTAGAATTATGAATAGCGGATCTAATATGTTAACTGCACTCCAAATCTAATACTCTATAGTCCACATAACTATAAACTCTATAAGAAATTCAAGATGGTAAACATTAAGATAATCACACTTGTATTAACAAACAAGCTTGGATTCAAAATGATGATCACGCTTGTATTAAGCTACAGACCTGGATTCGAAATCTTAATTGAAGCCCATGCATCATGAATTCTCAATCTATGACAATCTGTAATCTACCAAGTCTGTCCATGATCACAATTTATTTATTTGTCAATGCCATTTATATGAGGAAGAGGCTAAAATGACATTGTGTTTTTTATGAATTGAGGAAGAACAACACGTGACTAGCCAGACACTCTGATAAAATGGCTCTGCCTTTTGGATGGAACACAATTAGAGAATTAGGTATATGAAATTCTTAAAGAGTAATTTGATTAAACTTTTTGATAAATGGTCTCTTTTGTAAATTTATGAAATAATTTATATCTTGCCAAATTATGAAATAATTTATTTGTAAAGAGTATTTCTGAATTTTTTTATGGGTGGCCAAGCACTGTTAGCATTGTTGAAGGTAGCATATATAACTGGTAAAGGGATTTCCTATGAAATTTATTACTTTGCAAATTAGGGTATCTTATTGATAACCAATTTTTTTATTTCATTCTGTCCCATATATATTTTCTGTTTCTGTTGAAAATGGATCTTGACCAGTATTTTAATTATCTTTTTGATAGATCGTTAGTTTTACACATTTATGAATTTATCCTCTCTTCCAATAAAATCGATAGAGCTTATGATTTAGAAATATATTTCCTGCATGTGGTGTGTTCAGATCTTCTATATTGGTGAAGATAAAATTGCAAAGTTAAAGAAGAAAGAAAAATTGAAATGTCTATTGAAAACAGTGAAAATACTAAGCTAAAAATTCTTTATGAAATATGTTTTTTATGTTAGGGTCCTTCTTATTCATATTTCACTTGGATGAGAATTAATTTAGTTTTCTTCTGCATGCAGGAGTGTTGGTTTTTTTTGGTGGAAGAAGATAAACGGGGAGGATGTAGCTCAGGAACAATGTAATTTGTATGTTTTATTTGAATAATTTTCTAATCAAGTCCTTTTCTTTGAGTAAATGTTGTTTATTAGATGATGCAGTGGAATCAATCTCACCTTGTGAGTTTATTCATTTTGAGCCTGAAGAAGTTTAATTTCTTGCCTGAAATGGAATGTTAAGGATAACCTGTATAGAACTGTTCGGAGACCTCCAGCCGCCAGTTTCATGCTGGCAGGAACTACTGCATGACGTGTCGGGCTCACATACTATTACCAATTCTCCTCTCTTTCTCATTCAGGTTAATTCATTCATGCTAGTCGAATTTCTTTGACTGTTATTTCTTCCAGTAGAAATAGTGTTTTCTGAACGTAATGCTCCAGGAAGGGCCTTTCACCAAGAGCCTTCAGCCTAGACCCCAAAGCCTTTATTTTATCTTGATCCTTTAGCCTCGAGGTGGATTTCGGGTGGGGAAGACCAACCTAAGGAAGGAGGGCCTACAAAAGGTGGAGTGGGAGTAGTGTCGGGCCTGATCAACTTCTTCATCTATCTTGGCAATACAAGAGGCGTGGAGGGAATGGTAAGCCTTTAAAAATCCATTCCAAAGCCCCTGAAATTCAACAAAAATCACCAGAGAGAAGATGACACTTGAGCACAAGAAATCACCATACAGGCATTTTAAGCAAAAAATCATTTTTTCTTCAGCTATAATCGTGAATCCCTTGCTTTGAAGTTTGAAATAGGGCTTTCAGCGTTGAGAAATTGGGAAATGGAGAAGGAATGTTTGCACTTGTTTCACTTGCCGACAATACCCATCCATCTCCGTGCCTGTTCTCACTTCCTAATAAGGACTACCATGGCCCAGTTGTACAGAGAAAAAAGATTTCGATTTAAATTCAATTTTTAGCTAAAACCTGCCAGTGGATTTCTTTAGCAAGTTTCTAAGAGCTGGTGCATTTCTGAAAACTGATTGTGGTGGCCCGGTGGGCATGAGTCTGGAAATCGTAACCTTCGAGCATGGTGGACGATGAGAAAAAACAGATGTACGAATGCATGTGCCCAGATTGAATAGTGTCCCTTCTCATGCATGTGCCCAGATTGCATCGTGTCCCATCTCATGCATCGTGAGCCCATGTGGCCTAAACCTGCCAGCTGATCAGGCTTATGCAAATATCTGGCAGGGACATTTCCACATGTGGCTTGGCTTGTTTTTGTTGTATTACAGTTTATCACCTTCATGAAATTTCAGTCTTTCGCTAATATGAGTTACAATAAAAAGCTGACAGCATTTTGATTTTTGGCAGGTTGTCTGTACGCGTTTCCATAACTGAAAAGTCGTGAAGTTGCAGACCATGAGAGGAAGAGTAGGTCGTGGGTCTAAAGGGACCAGGGTGCGACAAACTACACTTTCTGCGCAGCACTTTCGTCCACAGAAGTGATATCCATGAGCGTCGAATGGCGTCCTTCGAACCAGCAAAGCATCATGAACCCTTCCATATATGTTATACTTTAGGATATACTTTTGAGCCCCTTTTTGTTCCAAAGCCACTTACTTATTGACTTGGTTGGCCAGGGCATCAAAGCGGAATCAGGCTGTGAAAAATGTCGGGTTTCTGAAAATATGATTGATTTCGCCCACCCCACAGAAGGGAAAACGAAAATCTACAGTCTTTAGACACTCGATCGACAAGGGAGACTGAGGAAAAATCCAGGGTTTCTTAAAATATTATGGATTTCGGAGTTCCTTGGCTCGAAATGTTCGAATTTATGTTATATATCTGTAAATTTTATAAGGAAGGAGTAATCTATCTATTCCAAAAAAAAAATTGAATTTTTCTGGGCAATTATAATGGAAATGTGGCTATTCAATTGATACTAAAACTGTATTTTTATTGTTTTAATCACAGTTTCGAATGCATTTAGGATTATTTAAAAAGTAATATAATTTGAAAGGAAATTGAAATACTCCTTGGCTAAACCCTAATTGTACATATAAATGTTATTGTAATTTACATATAAGATGGTGATATACATGTTATTGTAATTTACATATAAGATGGTGAGCTTAAGAAACAAGATTTTAGGTTTCGTATTGGGCGCATTAAGTCATTGTGCACGAATATCATATCAAAGGAGTGGGTGCAGTTTTTAAAAGGATATAGAGCTCAGTTTAATGTATTTGGTGCATCTTATGCACCAATGGCACACTAAGAGAGGAACAACTTGAAGTATACAAAGTGCAGTGGTTTAAGTACAAGAGTCGTCCAGGATAGTGCACATTTCAGTATTCAACCCACATCGGTTTAGTGCACGACTCTGGAAGCCAAAGAGTCATTTTGTATATATGTCATGATGTAACGCGCACAGTGTAAGTGTGGGAGGGTGGCTCATTAAAAGGAAAGTGTGCACATACCAGAAGTTCCGCGCATACTCATTTAATGGGTGATCTTTATGTTTTTT